>LKNJ01001433.1:16331-101642 GCA_002120245.1 Maccullochella peelii
CTCTTTTTCGGTCCCTTTCTTCCTTTTGCCCTCTTTATTGCTGTGCTTCATTACCTCCATCTTCCCTTTCTCTGGCACTTTTTCCTCCCATACCCGCTCTCCGTCACTCCTCCTGTCCTCTGTTTCTGTGTCCGTTTTAAACTTCGATCGAAGGGAAGCAACCCAGGGAATAGAACATTTGATGCATGTCTAGAGAGTACAAAAGACGAGACAATTTATTTCACAATATTCACAGCTTGGTCTGTCACAGCCCATTGGCATTCGAGTGTCCAACACTTCTTCGAAATAAATGGCATGATTTACATTCAAAGCCAGGGTCGTAGAAGTTATAATTATCTGCTTACACTAGAGTGTGAGTGGATGAGTGAAGGTATGCTGTGGTGTGTGTGTCTATAAGATAAAAAGCTTTGTGAAAAGCTGTAATGACCTATGATTTCCCTCTTTCACACGTACAATCTGAACCTTATCTGTCTGCACAGAAAGACAATAATGTTCCCCATCATGAATAAAACCAGAGCTTTGCAATCTTTGTTCTAGTTGTGACAGTGAAAGTGTACCCTATATTCCGAAACAAGAAGAGAGAGTACTTTATTCAACCCCCTAAGCTGAGATATCATGTCATTGCACAGTTTAGTTTTATAGAAAGTGAATGACAAAGGCAAAAATAGAATACCTATGGCAGTATGCAGCATATTTTTCTAGGGGTATTAGTATGTTTTCTCCTTCACAGAAAGCACAAAGTATAATATGAAGCTAACATGATTGTTAAAGGTGCTGTAGAATTTAATCACCAATGTTATCATCCCATTACATGGATTATGTTCAGGCTGTATTGTTGTGACAAAGATTCTTCTTTTTCCTGTTTTTAATCTCAGGAACAGAGTATTCATGTGGAAAAATACTGATCACAATGACTGTGAACATCCTATTAAAAGAAAAAAACACCTGGGAAAACCTTGAATGAAACAGAAAATTAAATTGAAATTCTAAAAAAATAAATAAAATAAAAAATCCTGCAGAGAAACCCCTCAAATGTATGTACTGCAGTATTCATTATATTCGGGGAAGCGTGTAACAAAAAGAGTTTCCACTGATCAATGGAAGACTATCAGTAAACAGTAAACATAGTCAATTTTAATGTAACTCTGAAATGAGTTTTGCACGAGTGTAAAAGCTTAGCTATCATTTGACATGCAGCACATCAGATTCCAGTTTTTCCACCGAGCGTCTTCATGTAGCATCCCAAGACAGCAGTACAAATACTTTATAACAAATTTAAAGTCATGCTTCCCAGTTTTCACATAAATTCTGGGATGATTTTCCTTTAGGATCCTCATTCACAAAACTATTCCAAAAAAACCTCTTCATTTCTTATTTAACTATTAAAGAAAATCACTGATGATTTTGTTGATTAGTCCACAATCTGTCAGCCGTATTCCAATGAGACATTTGATGCTCTGATGAAGGTTTCACTTGACTGTCCATTTGTTGAAATTAAAAATTCACCAAAATGATCAAGGCATGAGATGATTCTTTCACTTTTTTACGACTAGAGTGTTGCCTATGGGAGAAACAAAGAAACAATTGCAAAAAGAATGTGTGAACAGTAAATGTGAGTGTGATCAGATGTATTCTATCATGAAAAATGGCAGACTTTTCAAGTCAAGAGAAAAAATTGCACCGTAATGTATCTGAATCACAGTCCACTCCGGCTTACTGAATAGGAAATATTTGCTGTTGTATGTCCCAGTGTCATTAACAGCAATTGTGCTTCCAACAAATCTTCATCTGTATTATCCCTTATCTCCCTCTCTCTCAAATCTCTCTGTTTTTAGTCTGTCAGAGGAAGTCTTTTGACAGTGCTTCTCCAAAGTTGGGTGCAGCCATGAGAATAGCGATGGTACAGATGATGTTGAAAACACTGAATCCCACCAGGAACAGGCGGTCGATGACAGCTGCAGCAAACTGCCACTGCTCCGCCAAACTGAGCTGCCGGTCCTGCTCCCTAACGCGTTCCACTAAAAACTGCACCTCCCCCAGAAGAGCCTGCAGCTGGCTGTCTACTGCCACAGATCGAATCCCACCGCTGTGGGTGTGTATAGCAGCTGATCTCCCTGCTCCAGCCCCAGCCTCTAGGCAGCAGGGCCCAGGGGATGTGGTTGATGGGTCAGGGTCTAGGGACACTGGAGTTTCCTGTGGGGGACTCCCAAACTTGGAAGATGGGAGGTGGTGATGGATAGGTGTATCTCCAGCTGGTCCTCCTCCTGCTCCCTCACCTTCACCTCCACCTAGTCCACTGTTAACCCTCCCATGACTTGTGGCTCTGCTCCTCTGAACTGGCTCCAGCTCTGCAGTGGTCTGGAAGGTCTGGAAGCCCATGTAAAGCAGATGACCGTTGGGCTGTGGATGTGGATTGGGGCTGGGATCTCTGTGGCTGATATTAGGGAGGATAACAGCCTGAGGATTGGGCTGGTGGGGCAGTGAGTGTGACAGAGGGTGGTTGAGCTGAGCCAGGCTGGCCTGCAGGGAGTTGAGGCTCTGGGGGAGGATGGAGGGCACTGGCGTGGGGATGGTGGTGGTGGTAGTGGTGGTGGTAGGAGAGGACAGGGTCTTGCTCTGAGAGTCTGCCTGGTTGTTGGAAAGAGTCGGCTCCACTCCCTCTCCTGGACGCTTCATCCGCAGGAACCAAGGAACCCACTGCAGCAGAACCAAGTGCACCTGACACACAAGGACACAAATACTGATAAGAAAATTAAAGAACACAGATGCAACATATTGCTGATCAGGTACAACCACATTTAGTATTCTTATCGTGCAACATTAAACCTAAAGCTTTAAATCTTGGTATAACATTTTATCCCAGTTTAAATTTGAATCACTATGTTACTAAGCTTGCTAACTCTTGTTTATATCAGTTTAGGAACATTGCAACAAATTTGACCTATACTTGGTTTAAAGACACTGAAAATCTCATACAAGCAATTATTGCAATGTACTTTTCATCTACGTTAATCAATCGTTAATCAAAAATCCAGGCTACAAAAATCAGCCCTAAGGCTTTCAACCAGAACTAAGAGATGGGATAATATTACATCTGTTTTTGCTTCTCTACACTGGCTGTCAATTTTTTATTGATAACCTTTAAAGCCTTGCATGACCAGGCACCTAGCTATGTTACTGAACTGTTGACGAACCTTCACATAACCTGAGATCCTCGAGCAGTGGCCTCTTGGCCATCCCAGAGTCAGAGATAAAGCCCAGGGGTGATTATGCTCTTTCTGTTAAGGCCCCGAGACTCTGGAACGATCTGCCTGAGAAGAAGCTGAATGTGTGCCCTCTTTTAAATCGCTTCTCAAATCACACTTTTACCATGTAGCTTACCCTGATTTTAGTTAATTTTGCTCCCTCTTGCATCCATTTTTAACCACCATGTTTTAAGCATGTCTTTTGTTGATTTATTCTTGTCTTATTTTCTATTTCATTGAACTATTGTGGTTATCTGTGTTTGGTTTTGTTGTAAAGTATTTAGAATTTTGTTTTTGATGTTGTTTAGAAAAGTGCTCCATAAATAAAGTGTATTATTATATTATTATTAAAACTCACCCAACGTGGCATGTGTCCACTGTTGGGGTTGTGGTGATGGAACTGAAGGACGATGACTGTGGCTACTACTGACATCCCGACAATCACCATGGTGCTGGCAAAGTACTGACCTGAAAACAACAGGAAGGGAGCACACTTCACTCGTAAGACTGCTGGCAATCTGTATGCTATGAACAATGTCAGCTCCCCCCATAACCCACCAAAACACACATAGAAAGAAAGAAACTGACCTATCAGGGGTACAGAATCTGAAGTGGCGGGCATAATCTCTGCAACCATCAGCATGAAGACAGTCAGAGAAAGCAGAACTGTGATGCCTGGAGGCAGACACAAGACACCAGGGAGTGGGGAGTGGGTGTGCAAAGAAAAAAAAGAGAGAATCTTTAAGAGAAGAAAGTACATGAGTACACTCAGTGGAACAGTATATTTGGTATGTTGCACTTGACTTCTCGTCACGTCTTTCTGACACTCAAAGGAAAACTCATTCGATTTTAGTCTTTCTCATCTTCCTTCCCATCCCCCACCCCTATTCTTCTCCACCCTCCTCTTATTATTCCACACCCAGGCTGATCTTCTCCCCCGAGTTGGCAGGGAGCAGGAAGACCAGCAGGGTCATGGAGGAGAGGAGCACACAGGGGATGAGGAGGTTGAGAGCGTAAAACAAGGTCCTTCTTCGTAAGGTCACCACGAAGGTAACGTCAGGGTAGGGCTCTGCACAGCAGTCATAGAAAACCTCATGACGACCTCCAGGGACCTCTGAGTGGACAGAGAAAGACACAGATGCAGGAAAGACAACAGTATAATGCAGAAAAACACCAGTGAGGGTTGAGAAAGCAAGAAGACAACACATAAAGAATCTCAGGAACTCTAATGAACTGTACTTTGTTACAAGCACTGACCATTTGAGTGAAGAGGAAATGTGACATGAGAAGCATATCAAGAAAAGTCTGACATAGGACTAAAAAAATTTTATTGAACAGTGCTGAAACAGAGTGTACAAGAACAGATCTGATCAGTGACTTTATGACTTGATGAAAATCAAGGATGGTGTCTGTTTGGTGGCAGAATATTCCAGAATTATATATTAAAAATGTTCTTATCCAATTACATTGTGATGGCAATACGTACCATATTGTAAGTGCATAAAAGCATATAAAAACATCAAAGCTAAAAGTGTATTGCCACTGTATTTTAATTCAATCCGTTTAGTTCCAATTTATAAGGCATACTCCAACTACTTCTCCTACTAAAATCTTATTACACATCTATATAAATCTAATTACTCTTTAGGTCTTTACAGGTAGAGCACTGCAAGGCGACAATATAGGCACTGTTACTAAGCAACACTGTTTGTCGTCTAGAGCCTCGACAACCTGCCTTACCCACTAGGTCCCACTCTCCATTGGGCATGTATCCTGACACATCTGCCTCCTTCATCTGGATGTCCAGCAGCCAGCCATCAAATGTCCAGGAGCCAAACTTCAGCTCACAGCGCTGGATGTCAAATGGAAACCATCGCACATCCACGTTACATGTGCTGATAAATATTCCTTGAAAAGCAGAAAGAAACAAACAGGGAAAATAGTTAGTAGAATAGTAGAAAGAGAAGTAAATATCAAAGTCGAGTATAAACATCCAAAGATGTAATGAAGGGAAAACACTTGATTCAAAATATAGTTTGATGCAGCCATCTGGAGGTAAATGAAGAAAATATTTGATTGCAGTAAACACTCTTAGAATTAATTTGCTTCAGCATGAGTAATACTGTATGTATGCAGAATGACTGAAGACGTAGTTTGGTTTTGAGGACAAGATGCTGATTAATAAAAACGTACCTGGAGGCAGATACTCACAGAAGCCGCTGGAGTTAACCAGCACATTGGTCTTAAAGGTGGCATCAAACTTATCATGAGCACTGGAGGATAGAGACGCAGTGATGAGAGAGTTTAGAGCTCAGCAGCAGCAGCAGCACTGGGTATGTGCTGGTGTGTATGCTTGTATGCCACATACCTGTTGTAAAGCAATATGTCAGGCGTCCAGACCTGCTCAGGAGTGAAACGGAGGTTCTTAACTCCAGGATACTCTGATTGGTTCCACTGGAGGTAATGGTCGTACCACTGCTGGGAGACACAAGCACAACACAAGTTTTACATAACAAAAGACATATATGAATATACACACATGTCATTCTGATTTTACATATTGTAATTTTACTATTCTTCATCTTTTGCATGTCTGTCCATCATGGAAGAGGGTTTTTCTTCTTCAAAGGTTCAGGGCTGAAGAATGGAAGGTGTCGTATGCTGTACAGATTCTAAAGCCCTTTGAGGCAAAATTTTGAATTGTGATTTTGGGCTATATAAATAAGATTGACTTGACTAGAAAGAGACAAATAGCTTGGTCAATTCTCATGCTACTCATAATAAGGCCATGTTCTGGGCAGGAGGATGAAGGAATCTGCGTTGAAGTCCATATGTCTTCAAATGTCACCCTGCTGAAGTGTCCATTGTCATGACACTGAAACCCAGACAGCATCTGGGACAGTACTGTGTAGCTGATCCTGCAAGGGATAGGGGGCGTATACAAAACGACTTTCATTACACAGATCAATATCACATTAATAATGGTATTCATCACACTCACCATCTGCAGCCAGGCATTTGTGGTGATGATCTGGTTCTTTTCATCCTTGTATAGCAGAGAGGATAGGTTTATACTTTTTCATGTCTGTCTTGAAACAATACTCACATTTACAGTAATGTAACATATACTCACATGCCCAATGTACATATGGGCATGTGAGTATATTTCCTATTTGAATGTATTGTGTGGGTGTATAACTGTGTTTATGATGCATTTCTGTCATGCATACCACATCCATGACCTGCATCAGAGTGAAGGAGAACTGGACAGTGAGAGCCTGAGAGTCGTTGGCCACCGGTCTCTCCATGGGGTTATAGTCCCTCAGCAGCTCCCTGAGCAGGAACCGCTGGTGAGGACCCTGCACTGATACTGAAAAAGGGGGGGGGGTATGGAGGGGAGCAGACAGGATGGAAAAAGGGGAGAGTCAAATCACAAAAGAGGAGCAAGAGAAAAACTGACAAAGAGAAAGCTGTGTCAAGGAAGAAAAGGAGAAGGCACTAGTAGAAAAACGGTGTAATTACAATGATAGAAGGATAGTTTGAGAAAAAAGTGGTGTAGAAATTGTAGGCCAGGCAAGAAACACACTAACAGGGGGAGAGTAGATGTGCTCCAATGGAGGTAAAACAGAGGGTGGGCTTTTAGGGGTTTAGAAAAAGGTGATGTTTTAAAGATGGAGTTGCTCTTAAAGTGGATGACATGGGACAAGTGAAAGGAGCAGAGAATGAAAATGTGTGATAAAGAGAGGAAAGGATGCAGGAAGAAAAGAGAGGAGCGAGCAGAGAGAAAGAATCCCGCTCCTCCTAATCAATTACGTCTCTGATTGACCACCAGCAGACAGTCAAAGTCTTTCCACCACTGTAAAAATGTCAGTTTCATTCCAATGCAGGAAATAGTAAGGCCATTAAACACCGAAACACCCCAGACAGACACACACAGCACTCACGACAATGAGAGTGGGGAACTGTCTCTCTTCGCCCAATAACTCCACCAAGGGCTTCGAGTCACTTCTGAATCATTCTCCACTAGGCAATCACGTTGATGTGGAGGGAGCTATCACTGATGGATATAAGAGACACACTGAATAAGTTTAAACTACTACTATACACTAGAAATAGCTGATACAATATATATAACCACATTATATAAAATATATATCGTAGGAGTGCTGAATGGTGTGAGATTAATGTCTTTACTGTATGGTGTCAAATCTATATTCATTCACTAACTAGACCTTAATTAACATCAATATGACTCCATAATGTCCAAATTAACCCCTTGCAGCCTCATAATCACCCTTCTCTTTCTCTCAGCATATCTATCTATCTATCATCCATAAATTACAGTATTGTCTATAACAAAAAAAATCACAGCTCAGCTATGTAATCTGCAGCAAATATAATTACATTTCATACTGTTACTTGCTCATTATAAAAATAAATCAATTTTTTTCCATATCGCTGCACACCAACAAACACTCTCCCGGCGTCCAAGTGAGTTGCTGCGCACAGTTATTAGGAACAGAGCGCTCAGTGGCACAGACATGCAAGAGCACATACAGTACAGTACAGCACATGCAGAAAACACACACTTGTTCGAGCACAGTCTCACTCAAAGCACCAATGAAAGTCACTCACCCCGCAGCAGAGTCGCAAATATCAACAGCCAGAGAGCCACAGCCTGCCACATACTGCATTCCTCTGTATTAACAGAGAAAGAGCAGAAGAGGGAGAAATAAGGAGAGAAGATGAGGGAGGGAGAAAATAGGAGAATGGGGTAGAGAGAGGTGTCTGAAGAGAAAGAAAGGTTGTAGAAAACAAGTGGAGAGAGTGTGATACTGGCAGTGGCAGAGAAGGGAAAGGAGGAGGAAGGGAGAGGGAGAGAGAGCAGGAGAGACAGAGTGGGTGAGAAATGCAGTGAAACGCATACTCCTCTGAAGAGGGAGACGCTGTGTGTTGGAGTCAGTCACATACTGAGAGCTGGGCATACCCTGACCTACAGCTCAAAGCTTCAAACTCACCCTTTATGCTTCTCTGCTCATCAATTCCTGCAGTCTTTCTGATATGCAAATATCTGTCATCCCATCAGTCATCCTCTGATTTCTACCGTGAAAGCTTGCAGGGAAGGAAGTCAAGAGACCAAAATAACAATATTCTGTGTAAACACACTAGTGACCTTCAAGGAAAAATAAACACATTTTAAATCAGTTGTAACATATACCAAAACATCACAGTTTTAAGTTATTACAGTCTTACTAATTTACACCAGCCAGCAATATTTGAAAGTATGGTTTTTTTCCCCCTATCTTTAATCAAGATAAAGATGTTGATAAACACAACTGCCCCTGCTTGCAGGGGCTATTTGACTGGAAAAAAGCCCCATATGAAAGCTGCTTTGCTTTATAATGTCGAATCTGACATCAGTGCATTCACAGAGCAATGCTGACACCCACTGGATATGTTAGCAAAGTGCACAACCAGACTTAACCTGTGGTCTCCTAAAAACTCACTACAACCCAGAGAAAACAGATTACCATATTAGGCCTACATTAAAATGTTGGTTCTATTAATATTTTTCATTTAAAGACATATTTGTATAAAGGAGTTTGGCCTTTTTGTCATAATCTGTAGGTCTATTTATTGACCCCTTTATCCTGTATTTTTTCTATTTACTTATCTATTTTAAATGTGTTTTATTCATTTGGTACTGTTTGATTTTTTTTTTAATCTTTACTGTCTAATTCCTACGTACATTCCTATGTTTGTTTTGCACTTTGTAAACCTTTGTTTTTGACTACTACAAATAAAAATTAAAAATTCAATATTTACTTGGGGGAAACTGACATTGCAACAGAAGCAGATATAACATGCAAACCCTGAATGCCCTAGCCTATAACCTGCTTTGTCTAAATTTAACTACTATGGTCAATGAAGCAAATTTGAATTTGAGTATACTAAGAAAACTTTGCTCGAGCGACATAAACGTGTAATTTTGGTTGCAACGCGTTGCAGTAACACTGTAAAAGTTGAAAACAGATCGTATGTCCCTCTGTAAAGAATGCGAAGGACAAGTGTGAAAAATATTAGAACCTTGCCGGTGAGGCTGCGTCATCCACATGCGACGTCTAGCTGTTTGTCGCAAGAGAAAGGCGTCACTTCTTCGCGCACCAGTTCTTTGATTGTTTGTATCACCGCATTAAAATATTGCACACCAACAAGAGCCCACTGAGGCGAAAACCTGCGAGTTAAGGTAACCAATTAAAGCGATTACGCTTCTTTAAATAATTTTTATGGCTTGGGTGAAGAGTAGTTTATGTGTTTTGTGGTAGTAGAGAAGGAATTGGCTGTGCTTCAGGCGATAGTTGGAAATGGTGCAGTGCCAGTGCGGTGTACTGCTGCCAGTGATGAGCTAGCAGGCTAGCTAACGTTAGCTGGAGGAGGAACGATGTTCAGTTGGCTGCCGCTAGCTGTACACTTTGTCCTTTAATATGGCTTTAACGTCATAAGACATTCAGAAAGAAAGAAAATCTGAGAGCACGTGTCTAGGTGGTTTTGTTACAATTTAAGCATCACATATAACCTGTAGCTGTTCAAGTTACAGCTTTATGTTCCTTCAAAGTATAACCATAGGCTCCTTCAAAGTCTGCGTCAAGCAAAAGCAAAGGATAACAGCGACGACTTTCATCCGTTTCCCTGCAAGCGATTAACCATCCTAAAATAATCTTAGCCTTTATTAAATGGATAAGAGTGTATCCATCTCTTTTGACTCACATAAACCCCAATGATTAATGTATTTAAAGCGTCAAATAGCTAGATGGTAGGCTATTTGTACGGGGAAGGGTATGTTCAGAAGAAAGTAGTTTTCTAAATGTGTCCGTCTTTTATTTTTGTATAGTGACATCTTGTCAAACTGTTGTCATAGCATGAGTTTTAGTCGTCCAGATTAAGTTAACGATGATACACAAATGTGAAATTGTGTAGACTGTTTTTATATATCTTAACGCTACATGGCTTAAATAGCTTTTGTAATAACTGTATGTATTTTGTAATGTAGTTTGGTACATTTGTACTTGGCAAAGATAATATAGTGTAAACAGATATCAGCGAATTGTAATTGGATGAAATTTGATTGAATTAAATTAACTCGTTCATAATTAAATATGCTATTGCTGAAACCTAAATGGTGGGAAATCACACCCACTGAAGTTTGACTTTGATGTAGTCATATATTTGTGTGGGGGCACGCCTCCCTGCTGTATACTTTCTAAGTTAAACTGTGTGCATTTTAATGAGTGAATACAGCAATGTTGCTACATCCACGTGTCAAAATGGGGTTATACTATTATTTTAGGCACAACATGTGTCTGGTAGCTCATGTGTTTAATAGTGACCTTCACGTTATAGTACTCTGACGTTATTTTTTTCCATCCTATCACAACCCTATGATATTTGTATCTCCCAAAATGTATTACATTACTATCGGTCTCCATCATTTTCCCTCCTTCGTTTTATTTTAATGTGAGAATCTGATCTGAGCATGTGGTGTCTCCTCTGCCACAGTGTACTGTATAGGCTACAGCGTGCATTCAAGAGAGGATGTCCTTGTAGCTCCAGGCACATTGATTGTTTGAGTTGAACCGCAGAGCGACCTTTTTAAGCATGAAAATGAATCGACAGCCACAGAAGAGCTATACTTGTATTACTTTTTCATACTTACTGACATTCTGACCATCATTATGCCTGTCAGTCAGTCTGTCTGTCTGTCCTCGGTGCGCCTCTGAGGGTCACGTGACCAACAATAGAAACCTAACTTTTCCTCAGAAATGAAATCGAAACTGTCTTGTCCGCTGTTTCCTTTACTTGCACGATCCATGCGGTGGGTTTCCTTACCTTCCGTGGTGTAATAGTTAAGCAACGCGTTTTTACAGCATTTATAAGCGAGCGAATGCGCTGGTGTTTTCATTGTGGAAGCTGCTGAAAGGACCTCGCTCATCCAAAGCGAAAGACCCTGCGCGTTGAGAAGACATTTTGTCATGTCACAAATTAAACAATCGGATAGTTAAACAATTTAACTATTTCTAGTCTACAACCGGTCCCGCGCTTACTTTACGTGGTTACTCTATGACTTGTGTCTTGAAAGTTACTGTTATTTTAAAATTTCGTTCGTCTCAGTTTAAGTCACCTGGTCATTGGGAAGCTGCAGGAGAAGCAACGATAAAACTTCCCACTTTTTCACCGCTTTCATTTGAGCTACTGTAGGTGAGATCCTCAATACTCTGGGTCCACTGGGCCTTGTTCTACCAGGAAATGTGGTGTATTGTATACACGTGGAATATGTGCACCGGGTTTTGTAACATGTAAGGTTTCATTTCTGCACTGCTAAGTTGACAATGGACACGAAGGTTTCCGTGATGGAGGAAGGGGGTCACTTTGAACATTAAACTGTGCATTGGTGGTATTTAGCTGTGTCCTGACATGGCAGCATAAAGAGTGCAAAAGAGTTGATTCATCAGTTGTCAAATGGGTTGTCTTGCCTCTGCCTCTGCCCAGGCCTAAAACAGAGCGGAGCATAATGACAGTGGATTCTGAAAAACACAGAGTTGTTATTTTGGCTGTCAACTGTTGCCTTGCATCAGGGTCAAGATGAGTCAGCTCCAGCCCAGTTTGGCCCTGGGCTGCCGGCCCTGTCGGCCCCTATTACTGTGATGAACCAACATTATGGTGTTCTCTATTAATGTGGCGCTGTTCAGGCCTGCTCAGCCCTTTGTGACAGACCAGTGATGCTGACTGGGCCAGAGGGGATGAAACCTGACCTGCATATTGGGTGTCCCCTTGTTGTCAGTCTCACTGATATAGACATTATTGAGTGTTGTTAGATATGACACTTGAGGCTGAATCAATGTTTGTTGTACCATAGAAGGATATTGGAATTCTGAACCATGCAGTTTAGGATCTACATTTCTTCTCAGTGTTTTTTCATGTGTGTTTTTGTTTTTGGAGGAAGGAATAAACAGAGCTCTGCGAAACCTTAATATAATCCCGACTGTCAGCTAGCAACTGCATGGTTTTCTGTCCACAGCTTGTCACTGACAGGCAGCCCTTAACGTTCTTATGTCCTTGGAACTGTCCTTTTTGTGTGCAGCAGTGTCTCACTTTTCCCCTCTGCTATGGATCCAGATCCAGCAATAATTTGTAAGGCCAGAAATAAAACGGAATAGTCACAAGAAGGTCTGAATTATTAATCACCATCCTTTTTACCCTGGGATTAAGTTTCAGTGTGACTGGGAGAGACAGTATGTCACCCTGCATTATCCTTGTAGACTGGCTAGGGTGCAATCTGAAGATATACACAGCAACGTTGACAGTGTTTGCGTATGTTAGAGTTTATCCTCTGCACATAATCTTAATCTTTATTCCATAATACCCAGATATTTCATTGTCCACTTAATGTATATTTTTTCCTGCATTTAAGGAAGGCAAGAGTGTAGCATCATGTTAAAGACTGTGTCCTCTGAGCTGGTATAGATTCTTGTATACTTGTTCAAGGACACTTGAGCTGGTTGGAGGCTTGCCAGCAGGTCCTGAACTTGTGTTACTGGCTGGAACAGTTTCTCTTGCCCTCCCAGCTGCTGCTCATTTTTCCACCTTTCAATTATCTTACTGTTATTTATTTCTATTTATTAATATTCTCCTGACATTGTCCTTTGTTTGTATTTCAGGTGCTGTCAGTGTGCAATTGGCCTGCCCTGACATATCATCAGGGTCTCCTGTTTGTGCTAGAGGACGTACTCTCATACACAAGCTGCACATCCAGCTGTACCGGCCCCCTTCACGCGCAACCCCTGCGCTATGAGCAGAGGTAGAGGAGGGCCTTCCAAAGAACACTACCACAGGCATCCCCCACCCGAACTCCAGGCCAAGGAGAATTACCACAGACCTGGCCCACCCTCATCCTACCCTAGATCTGGCCCACAGCAAATCCCATATTCAAGTTACTACAACAGCCCTGGCCGCCCCGTAGGTCCCATACACCCCCCGCCTCCTTCTTTCAACCCCTCCGCTCCACCCATACCAAACCACAATAAAGTGTCCCCTAATCCAGTTTCCCACAACAGCTCACATAATCAGAATCACGTTCCCAGTCCTGCTCCCAATTCCTTTCAGTACCAACAGGTAGAGTTTCTGAGAGGACAGAGCTCTGAGGCGCCACAGTTCGGAGCCAGTCCATTTGGAGGGGGAGGGGGAGTGGTACCCGGCAGGCCACCTAGTTCCACATACCAGCCCCAGTCAGGCTACATTAGATATCCAAGCCCCAACAGCAGCCCTAGGGGAAGAGGGGGCTATAGTCAGGACCAGAGTTTTGCATACCCACCCAGTGTAAGAGCTCCGCGAGGAATTCCAGGCCCTCGACGCCTGAATCAAAACCAGTTACAAGGTAAAAACTACAACCAATACTCCAACAGACAATGGTGCGACCAAACAGACTCTCTGTCTGACAGTTTTCAGAATTTGTCCCTTCATAGAGACAGGCCCAACAGAGGAGGAGAAAGGTTTGACAGACATTCTGCATCCAGCAGTTCTGTGAATTCAAGCTTTCCTAAAGTTAACATCACTCTTACTCCTGACATCCAGGACCTGGTTCACAGGGCTTTGGCTGATTTGAGGCCAAGTGAGAGTATCTCTGCAAAATTGTTAGCCAAAAAGCTGCGTCTGCCCAAAACGATAGTCAACAAGGCTCTCTACTCTTTGGAGCGCTCACAGAAAGCCTCCAAGCAAGGACTCCTCCCTCCTGAGTGGACTCTTTACAGAAAAACTCTCAGAAGTGGGGAATATAGAAACTCTGAAGTACAAAGTCCACCTTCCCATCTGTGTGTCAGCTCAGAACACCCTGCAAAACCTGAGGCCAAGGTTGAGCTAAAAACAGAAACAACAGAAAACACAGGACAAGCCAAAGAAGAGGACTCTGACACAGAATCCAGTTCTTCTAACTGCTCCTCTTTAGAGTCATCTGACTCCGAAGAGTGCCAGCCACCAGCAAAGGGTCAGCACCAAGAGAAACAACATCCCGGCGCTGCCAGCTCTCCTGATCAGGAACTTAAGTTACCCATAATGACGGACCAGAAGGAGCTAGTTCTGCAGTACCTCCTGCGTTCAAGGGAGGCAACTGCTCTCGTCATAGCCAAAAATCTTGGTCTTAGGAATGCCAAGCAGGTCAATCCTACCCTCTATGCCCTGGAGAAGCAAGGTGAAGTCATTAAGAATGGAGAAGTCAACCCTCCCACCTGGGAGCTCTCTACCCGCCGCAGAGAGAGGATGGAGAGGAGCCTTAAAGCCACACAGAGCACCCAAGCTGCCCCCTCAGCTGGGGTGCAGATGGAGGTAGAAACCAGTAGAGATGAGAAGGGAGAAGGGTCCTTGTTTCTGCCCTCGCTACCACTACCACCAATACCAGTCCTCGAGCCACTGCGTCTTCCAGAGGGTTGGATGTCTGAGCAAAGTCATAGTGAAGTGGTAGGTCAAATTTTGCTTTGTATTTATTTGATGGTATTAAGGTGAATACATTCTTATGAACATAGGACACCTTAAACATGACTTGGCACTCATGCTGAAAAAGCAAAATATAAGGGCAAATATTCATTCAAATGAGGTTGCTCATAGCAGTGATAACAAGAGTGTACTTGTATATATTGTTATAACTAGACATACTATTGACCTAGATAGTTCTTTAATGTTCTTTATGTTGTTGTAATGTTCTTTAAAGTAACTTTAATGGCTGCCAATAATTTCTAGGTAATCGAAATATTTCCCACAAAATAATACAGCACAGCCTCTACAAAGATTATAGGAATAGTTTGACATTTTGGGATATACACTTAATTGCGGTTTTCAGTCTTTATTCTAAGCTAAGTCAACATGCTGCTGGCCGACGCGTTCTATTTACCGGACAGACATGTGAGTGGTTGCATGCGAATTATTAAACTATTCCCAAGAGAAAAAGAGATGCATCGCCCCTGGAAGATGTGAAGCGTCTGTTTTACTAGACGTGTTCAGCTAAGGTTACCAGCTTTGGAGTTCTACTTTGATTTTTATTAATCGTTTTACCTCTGCTTACCCTTTCCAGTCCCAATCCTCCCTCCAGCCCCCCTCCATTACCCCATGTCAAGACGAAGAGACCAACGAAGGACAGTGGGCCACTGACGACATCCCAGAATTCCTCAACGCCATTCGCAAAGAGACAGATGCTGGGAAACTAGCAGCAGAGAAGGCCAACGCTGTGGGAACTGTAGCTGTGTCGCTGGCTGCTCCACCTCCCCAGAACCTGTGGGCCAAATTACAGGAGGTGAGGCTGAAGAACCCCGTCAGCGGCCTCATGGAGTATGCCCAATATCTGGGCCAGAACTGTGAGTTCCTGCTCCTCGACCAGTCGGGACCCTCTCACGACCCAAGGTTAGTCACGTAATCGACTTTGTTTGTTAGTGTGAAGTTTTAATTGATACAAGGGGAAAAGTAAATGAATCTGTGATCATTGTCATCGTCTATGTATGTACTGACCTTACTGGGATGGGAAGTGGATCAGGTATTGACCAATCCCCATTAAATACAGTGTCTTTGTCAATGTCATTATATCAGTTGCATTCATTAAGTCACATCGGGCCACAGACTATTTTCAGTGCCACAGTAATCTCTTGCTTCAGTTTAACTTACATAAACATGATTCCCAGTTAGTTCCATGTAGATTTTAAATTTGGAGAAAAGGTAGCACTGATACCAGAGCAGTAATCTGCATCAGCAGATGCTCTGAGTTGAGGTATCAAGAAAGAAAAAGTTAGATTAGTGCATCCCCAAATGTAACGCTTTTACATATCCTACCTGATTTGAGGTAGACAGACTTGGAGTGTTGAAGTGCTACTTGTTGTTTTATTATGTGATGCTCATAATTTGTTGTTTTTCCATCCACATGAACCCTCTGTAAAGCACCTGGTGACAAACCTATCGATTCAAAGTCTGTGAGAAATAAATACTCGGCCACCTTAGTGTAACAACCTGCCTAGGGACTACAGATGAAAATTAGCTCACCAGCTAACTCGGGCACATTTACATTGAAGTGTAAACTGAAATGTTGATTAATGTGCACTGTCCCTGGTAAATAAATAAATAAATCTGCCATAAAGACATGTGATTCTGCCAGTTAAAAATGAAAATTACTTGCTTGTTATGCAACACAGTAGTCTCATAAAATTGTAGCTGCTCAATTAATCATGTATTGACAGATCACTATGTCTCATCTGTATATTTTTCCCTCCCTCTTGTCAGATTCCGTATGCAGGTGATGCTAAACGGGAGGCTGTTTCCTGTCGCAGAAGCTTCCAGTAAGAAGGTTGCAAAAAAGGACGCTGCTGCGGCCACCCTGAGCATTCTCATGGGAGAAATGCAGGGAGGTGCAAGCACGGGGGACGAGGGGAATACTGCCAGTATGGACCAAGTGATCGATGTACTACAAGACACCAGTGTAAGTTTGTGTTTGAATGTGTGGACGTAAGCCCCCGTCAGCCATCTAAATCTTGCTTTAAACACCTGAGATTGGTCAAGCAGAGAGCACTACATTTTAAGCACCAGGACAGACACTGTACACAACAAAAACATCAAAATGTCAATATACATCTAGTCATATAGTCTAGTCTTAATCTAGGTTTAAGAGGCTGTAGAGTAGCTGTTTTATTCAAAAATACAGTCACCAGGGAAAAGTAGCCTTAATTGAAGTATATTTGTTGTCTCGTCCACTGTCTACCAGGGGCCAGCTGAAGGCACAGGGGGAATTTGTGGGACTGGTAGTGTAGAGGGGATGGGGATGACAGAGGGACCTCGCCAGCCTTTGTCCCGCTCTCTGCCTGGTGGGAAGAATCCGGTGTCTGTCCTGATGGAGTACAGCCAGCGCAGCGGGAACCCCATCGAATTCATTATCACTGGGCAGGCAGGCCCACCACATGACCCAAGGTACTGGCTTCTTCACCTCCCTCTGAATCTGTCCTTTTGGTTGTTGTTCTCCCCCACACTACAAGTTCCACTGTGGTCGTACATTTCCTCCTCGGGGAAACAGTTGATCAGCTATTTCTGTTCAATGTGTCCTCAGTACTGTAATCAGCTGACAAAGACACAATACCACCTCTGTCCATTCACTCTTTACCGCTCTTTCTGTTTATAATCCATCCCTTTAGGCAGCTGGCTGCGAGACACAACATAAACTTGTGTTGTCCTCCTCTCACTTTGTACAAATGCTGCATGCATCTCTCCTGATTACTAGCACACCATAGGCTCTACTGGTAGTGTGACAATGTCGCATCTCCTCATTTATCTGAATGTGATAAGTCAGGAATCTAGAATAGTATCTCAACAGTGTGATATCGTCTATGATCTCAGTTGCAAAACCAAAGAAATGTCTCTTTTCACCTCTTCTGTCTCGTATTCAGGTTCATGTACAGGGTTAAGGTCGGAGAGAACTTGTTTTCAGAGGCCTCGGCTCCAAGCAAGAAGGCAGCCCGCCAGCTGGCAGCAGAGGAGGCCGTCAAAGAATTAATGGCTGACGGGAGACTGCAGCTCAACAAGGTGAGGAGTGAGAAGCAGAGATAAATCGAGTTGTTCATGTGGGAGGAAAGACAGGGAGTTTGCATATGCCCAAAATGAGTGGAAGGACTTTAGAAAAATAACAGATCACTCAGGCTGAAAGAAATTATTTTGTCGCCTCTGTCACGCTGTTCTGCTTCATTTGCTCAATTCCATTCACATTTCTCTTTGTCTCTGCTCCTACTCCCTTCTCTCTTTTCCAGCCTCAGTTGCCCCTGGGCTCTTCCAGTGATAGTGATGGCAGTGGTACTGGGACTACATGTCCCTCTTTGCCCCCTCTGACTGCAGATGAGTTGCGAGCAGCACATGAGGCAGGGGTTGGGGACCTCATCAACCACCTGAACAACAATGCTGTGTCAGGTCTTTTGGAGTACGCTAGAGCCCGGGGCTTTGCCGCTGAGATTCGACTTGTGGGCCAGTCTGGGCCACCACATGAGCCTAAGTATGCATGAACTGCATGAATGCACAAAAGACACAATTAACATGTACGCACTGGATAAAATAATCTCTGACTGTCTGGGTTACCATGTGCTTGGAATAATATGTTCTTTGTGTACCTTAGGGGAAAAAATTATATAATAATTTAAAGGTTTGGAACATTAATGAAGAGCTTTTGCCTACTTTCTCTGTTGTTCTAGCAACACATGCTCGAATTAATATTTGTGTTTATCTCCCATGATTTTAAAGCAACCATGGGATCTTTGGTTCTTAAAGTGATCAAGTAAACCCTGTCAAATCCTCGTCTGCTTGCCTTTCTCTTTGTCCCTCCTGCTCAGGTTCACCTACCAGGCCAAGCTGGGTGGACGCTGGTTCCCACCAGTGTGTGCCTCCAACAAGAAGCAGGGAAAACAGGAAGCAGCAGATGCTGCTTTACGGGTTCTGATTGGAGAAGCTGAGAGGGCAGCCCGCACAGGGGAGCTTATTCCAGCTGAGGTACTGACTTTTCAGTGGTTTCACATTTTCTATCATGAAACCTGACAACATCAAAGTAGCCTTCTCTGGCTCAACATGGAGATAAGGCAGTATGTAATGGAATGAGAGGAATAGCAGAGGTGTAGCTAGAGGTTTTGCTTACTTCATTACCTGTGTTGAAAGATTGAGCTTCAACTAAATTACAGTAAACGCCTGCATGTAATTAACTAATCTAAAGTTAACTACACCCAGAGTCTGTAACTCAACACATTTGCTGCTTGACATTAAATTAATCATTCTCTGGCAGCACATGTTTTACCATATACTCCGGCAGCCTGCCTTAGATATGTTTGGAAAGCCATAATCGTTTACTATTATCTGAGACTTGGTCAAATAAATTTCAGATACACTGAATATTAAATAATCCTCATTTCCTTTCTATTTTGCCTGTCCTGTCCTGTATACATCCCTCTCTCTAGCTTCCAGTGAGTGGCAGCACTTTGCATGACCAGATAGCAATGTTGAGTCACCAGCGTTTCAACGCCCTGACCACACGTATCCAGCACAGCCTTCTGGGACGCAAGATTCTGGCCACCATCGTCATGAGGAGGGGGGAGGGCCTGGGGACTGTTGTCAGCCTGGGAACTGGTATATCCATTACCTTTAGCATATAACCTACAAAGCAAAGGGAGGTTGTAATAACAGGGATTATAAGGAATTGTGTTTTAGCATAAAAAATACTCTGTCGCTGCATGTTTCTATGATGTGAGGAAGTTTTATGGATTTCTGTGCTCAGAGACATGCACTGTCCAAAAGCTAAAAAACACTAGGCCACTGCAGAACTGAAAGGCGTTGCATTGTTGTATTCTTTGACATGTGTTTCTCTTGTTTTGTTTTTCTGTCAGGAAATCGCTGCGTTAAAGGGGAGGAGCTGAGCCTTAAAGGGGAGACTGTAAATGATTGCCACGCTGAAATCATCTCTAGAAGGGGATTTGTCCGGTAGAAATAGATCTTTCTCCTTATCAATGTTACTCTCCCAGTCCTGAAAATACCCCGCTCTTCTCCCAGACCCGGTCTGCTGGACTTTATTTATGAGTCTAATTCACCATCTCCTTTCCGCTCAGGTTTCTATACTTCGAGCTGCTCAAGCACTTTGATGACACAGATGACAGTATATTTGAGCCAGCGGAGAAAAACAAACTGCGAATCAAATCTGACATCACCTTTCACCTCTACATCAGGTGGGAGTATCAGATGTTTGTTTTTGTTTTTTTTCCTTGTTCACCTCACGCTCTTCTCTTTCATTCCTTCACTCAAATACATCAGTGTTTCATGTTTGGATCAATGTCGTGCCTCCTCTTTTAAACTGCATGTCATTATGGTGTGTGTCATATAATATGTCTCTTCTTTCTCCCTTGTCCACAGCACGGCACCTTGTGGCGATGGCGCTCTGTTTGACAAGTCGTGCAGTGAGTCAGGGGATGATGTCGAGGGCCATCAGCCTCTGTTTGAGAATGCTAAGCAGGGCAAGCTCCGCACCAAAGTGGAGAATGGTGAGTGATGAGATTGACACGCATCTGTCTTCACAAAAATATATCGGTGCAGTGCATGAAAGAAAATGATTTCACTCCCTGTTCAGACCTGTGTGACCTTTGTCTCTGTGTGTGTTGTTGCTTGTGCCAGGCGAAGGCACCATCCCAGTGGAGTCGAGTGCAATTGTGCCCACCTGGGACGGCATCCAGCACGGTGAGAGACTGCGAACCATGAGTTGCAGTGATAAGATCCTTCGCTGGAACGTGTTGGGTCTGCAGGGGGCGCTGCTCACCCATTTTTTGGATCCCATCTACCTGAAGTCCATCACGCTAGGTAAAACATACTGTTAGATTGTTTTCCCAGCTGAAGAACAAATATTCATGAGAGTTAACAGCAGTGAAATTGGATGAGTTCCCACTTTTACGTTGCTTCTTGTCTCAAATTTCTGTTCTACAACCTGTCTGTGCTGTTCTGATCTGTCAGGCTATCTGTACAGCCATGGGCACCTGACACGTGCTGTTTGCTGTCGGCTGGCCAGAGACGGTGACGCGTTCACCCAAAGTCTCCCTCCTCCCTTCATGCTAAACCACCCAGAGGTAACCGCACAAGTTTTTGGCAATGTCACATGTGGACATTAATCTGGAGTATTGAGGTCACTCTCACTAAATGAATCAATTAAGTTGCCAACAATTCTATTTGTGGCTGCACAACTGTTTCTTCCTCGCTCATCTTTAAATTTGGCTCATCCTTCAATTAACAAAAAGCAGGTAGGTCACTATCATCCTGCCAGGCGAAATGCCTGAGAAATACAGTAGCTGGCAGTTAAGCACAATTCAGCGTGTTCCTTGTTTTAGCCGTTTTTAAACACTTTCTTGGCTTTCATTTACACCAGTGACATTCATTGAATCTACCATCTCTAATCGACACGCTGCGTCACACTGACACATGCATTACACAACACATTTTACATGCTCTTTTTGGAATTGATGACTCACATTGAAGGGCTAAATTAGTCTGATTGAACCAAATATGCTCTCTCCCCCCTTCCCTTCCCTTCTCTCACACCACCTGGTTGGACTGCAGGTGGGCAGGGTGAGTGTGTACGACTCCACACGTCACACAGGCAAGACCAAGGAGTCCAGTGTGAACTGGAGCTTTCCAGACCAGCACAGTGTAGAGGTGCTGGACGGGACCAAAGGCAAACTGGATGGGTATGTAACTAAACCGAATCCTGTCGCTCCTGATAGCAACACACATATTTATTATTTATTAATAGTTTTGGATTGTCTGTAATTGTGCACTTATTATTTAGGAGTGTTGTGCTGCTGTTCAGTGTGTTTGTCTTTCTCTAGTGGCTAACAATACCTTTGTATTAACCCACCACACATTCAAGTCAGTTCTTTGCCTAAGCAGATATTTTGAATTTAAATTGATTTGCTCACTAGGGTTATTGATCATCCTGACATTGATCAAACACCATATCATTGTGAAGAGACATCTCTGGAATTTGTTTCCAGATAAATGATTTGAAGATATCACAATCTGTTACAATTCACTTTGAGTTAGTACCGTGCGTCCCAAATATTCCTAAACTGCTTTGATAAGAAATATGAGATGTGGCAAACTATGAAAAAAAACAATCACAAGCTTAATAAAATTTTTATATAATCATCCAAAACAGTGAGCAGCAGGCAGTTAAGTAAGCTAAATAGGAAACACTGCATGATTAGAGGAAAAATTGTGTCATGCCAGACAAACTATGATGTGTTCCACACACTTTTTTTTTTTTTATGAACGTTCAGCTAAAGAGTCCTCTAATGTCTTCCCTCTAGGAACAAACTGAGTGTGTCGAGAGTGTCCAAGTCCAACCTGTTCAGTCTGTTCCACTCTCTGTGCCAGCGGTGTGGCCGCACCGACCTCCTCTCCCTGCCCTCCTACTCCCACGCCAAGATGTCGGCAATGTCCTTCCAGCAAGCCAAGCAGCAGTTCTTCCGAGCTCTCGGCGTCCACGGTTACGGCGCCTGGATTGGCAAGCCACTGGAGGAGAAGAGCTTTGAGGCAGGGGAGGGAACCAGGAGCAATGGAGCAAGTGTCCCTGTGGGATACGGCAGCAGTAGAAACGGAGGAGTTATGGAGTACAAGCAAGAGGACGTGTAGAACAGTGCAGGCTGCATTATTAAGTGGGTAATATAAATTTGTGGGGGGAGAAAAGCACAAGGACATGGCATATTGAAAGGGTGGGTGAGAAGGAAAAAAGGACAATCAAACACGTAGCCAGCAGCCAGAACTGTATCTTCTGACGGAACATGGTTAAAGGCTGCAGAGGAAGAGTGGTGGAATAGGACAGAATAAATGAGATGGCAAGGGCAAAGCCTGAAGGTTGAGTGGGGTCACAGAGAGCTATGGAGAGATCCACGGGGTGTACAGAATAATGTAAACACTACATGAAAAAGGAATTAGTTTGAAGTCAGTAAATCACCATGGTAAACACTGCTACAAATCTGGCTTGTATTAGTTTGCAAAACAATTACTGTTTGTCAGCTTCCTTTTATACTGTTTATAACTGGGTTGGTTTTCTTTCGTCATTGTAGTGTTTGGCATATGCTGCCATTATTTTTCCACTGTTCTACTTGATATGTGAACTAACTTTTGCAGGTTCTTTCACCATTGCAATTGCAGTTTGGACCCAGTTGTTTTGGCCTCTTTAGACCACTGTTTGTTGTCTAATTTTGCAGCCTGAGTAGCTGACATGTGCTGCTAATTGGCATTCAACATAACATGACCAGCGGTTGTAGCAGTGTTTGTAATTGTGATTAAGTTAATTTGGAGTTTAAGTCCTCTGTCATGAAGTGCTTATTATTTTTTCTTCTCCCTATGTTCTACTGCATGGAAATACAAGAAGCTGCTTTTAGGACAGCGAGCAGAAACAACACACTCTCAGCACAAATCTTTATTTTTGCAAATTGCACTCACCCTAGTTAGTGAACTTGGAAATTGGTCCTTGCTCTGCACAGTCCCAGCTTACATTGTACGTAAGAAGCTTTCACTGTACATAAGAAGAACGTCAATGCCAACTTTTACTCTGATCAGTGACTTAGCCAAACATTCACTGTCCAAACATTTAAGGCTTTAGCTCCTGTACATACTCTGAAAGCCTTCGATCAGGCCCCTTTCTGAAGAGAATTTAAACTTAATGTACGCCCTCAGCTGTCCCTCCATCCACATGTTGTTGCTATGGTTGCATAGGTCAGTGCGCCCCTTCGATCAGCCCCATCATTTCTCTGTGCTTTTGTGCTTTTATAAAGAATTACTGATGTCATGACCTCAAGAAGTACAATATTTCTGTTCTAATGTTGTGTTCTTGTGTTTGAGTATTTCTCCTGTTTTTTCCTCACTTCTGTCAATAAGTTCATTGGTAGCTGGCCATGCTAGCAAGTTCTGGAAAGTCTCAACTGTCCTGCCTGCACATTGTTTCTTACATCTTGATACAAAAAGGCTTTTAGGTTCTCTTGCATGGCCAGTTCTTGAGGACTGCGAAGTGAGGACAGTTTTGTTGTCTAAGGAGAGTGTGTAGTCTGTTGTTGATTTGGTTACATGTAGATGGCTGGTGCAATATATACATCAGGTATATACAAATATATGAACACACAGATGTACAGTGGGGTCCATAAGCCTGAGTCAAGTTCCAGAAACTCATTTATCAATAACTAACTCATATGTTCAGTTAAATAATTTATTTCTGAAAATATTGCATGTTTTTTTTTATTTTTTATTAATGCAGTAAGTAAAAGAGAAAAGAGGGTTTTTTTTGTAGAACTTGAGAATCCACAGCACTCTTTAAGAGCATGTCGGATATGTACTGTAATATGTCTCTCACAGATATGCATTTTGTTTGAGGTCTGGTAACTGCAGAGGAAGTCATGCAAGTCAGCACTCCATGATACTTCAAACGGTTTTGTGTAGCTTTGATGCACGTACAACACCATTGTTTTGCTGAAAAGTGAATCTTCTTTCAAATAGTTTTAAGCTTCAAGTGATGATATGCCTCTGCAGAACAGAGTGGCACCTCTCTCTGGTCAATGTGTAGTTTGCTCTCTTACTGCAGCCCTAAAGTTCAAGTTTAAGTTGAGGACTTTGTTACTGTCTTCAGCAGTTAGTGTATATATATATATACACTATCGTTTGGCCCTTTAATAAAACTCTTGACAGTATTTTCTCATCAGAAGTCTTTTTATCAAGTTACAGCACTGAGACACATTTTTAGTATTTGTTGCATTTTTTTATAGATTATATTTTGATTTATGTCAGCTCTGAATAATTTGAATAAGATGCTTTTAAAAGAACGTTTTATAGGTTTCGTAGTTTTTATCATTAAAACGTACAGTTCTTGGTAGTGGACTCAGACTTTTGGACCCCACTGTATGCAAAAAAAGATGTTTGAGTATAATGCTGTAAATATGTCTGTGTGTGTATGTATATGTATAGGTTTAATGTATATATTTTGTAAATCATCTACAATTGCTTTTCTATAATTTTTCCTGATGTTTTAATGAAACTGCAAAGGAATATGCTGTTTTTTACCAATGAAGTTTGGAAAGTAAAAAAATAAAATAAGTAGCAGTGTTTCAGTGGAGTGATGTGTGTCTGGTATTTTCTTCCTATCAGAGTCTGTTATATTAGTTTGTCACCTACTTCTATCTCCTGAGGAGTACTTCCTTCACCTGGGGGTTGAGGTGTCTGAATGATACCGGGGCTTTGACATTTTGGAGGGGATTATAGATATTGTGTCAGCTGCTGTTGAGTTTTATTAAGGAGACTGAAAACGTCTAGCAGTGCCTCTGCTTCTGACTCCTCATCCATGACAAAGCTTTGGATTACAGTTACTCAGAAACAGTGACTGGAAAGAAACTTTGAAGGCTGAAAGTTTGAGTGAGTAGGAGCTAATTGTTCACAGCAGTACTCCTTTCCTCAGGGTGGCGTTTAGACCCAGTTTGCCTCCAAATAGCTACAGAGCTTATTGCAATGCTCCAAAGGATCAGCAGATGGAAACATGTCCTCGCCTTAGGGCCGGTGGCTGTGTGTATGTGGAGGACATGAAATCAGCCCCAGATCAAGATCAAGACTAGCACGATATATCATGTGGGCTCCTTTCATTAATTACATGATTCTACAAGCTTATGATATTTTGGTCATTTTGCTTTCATTTTCAGGCTGTGTAAGTCTGAGTAGGTTTATGTTCCTGTACTGTGCACATTTTAGTTTTGGACTATTTTAAGTCTACAATATGCTTAGGGTTAGGGTCAGAATTGCACTAGCGCAACCAAGTAGCATCTAACCAGATGCAAACAGCATCAAAAGTACATGTAGATATATATAAAGATGAATAAATGAACAATAGACCAATGGGGGTAGTGGTAGTCAGAAGGGACGTGATATATACAAAATAAACAATATACTGAACATAAAGCAGCTATGATAATGAGAATGAGGATCAAAATAAAAAGGGATTATGGAAGGAAACATTTCTCTACTCTTGGTGTAAGCTTTCAGAGATGTTAATTATGTGCTGTAAAATCACAATACTGGATAATACTGATACTCCACACTGTTTCAGCAGTGTCTTAATGTGATGCAATAACACTTTGAACTTTTGAGCAAGCCATTTAGAGCTGTCGCTGGTGTGATGTCTCACTGGGAACAAATAGTGATATTCTGTGTCTAATTCTGAATCAGTTCTGTGTAGCATTAGATCAAGTCTTGTCTCCGGTTCAGCAGCAATTGTTTCTGTCAAGGGACAGAATGATGGCAGCAATATTGCCAGCCAATCAGTGTAGTGCCTCATAAATAATTTTATTGTTAATGCCCCCCAAACGGCCCATTTATTTGGAGGATGGTGTGTAGCAGCGGAATCCCAACAACTTCTGATTTTTTTTTAAATCACAGACATATTTTAAAGGCATACAGTTAATTACAGAAATCAATCAATAAAGGTTCCCTGGTTTGTGTGTAATAGTGAGGGCTTGTTTCAATCAGGATCTCCACCCATCATGTTGGATTCATACTGAATGGTGCGAGGGCAGGACTAATGATAGAGGGAGAGGAGTAAAGCACGATGGAGGGAAGGATGGACGAGTGAAACGGGGCTGCATGGAGTGAAATATTAGTCCAGACCGAAGGGCTTAAACAAGCCAATCAATGCTCTCCAATGGAAATAAATGAGAGAGGGGAAGGAGGGAATATGTGAAGGCTGAGTGGGGAGATAAATGGCTTAGAAGCTAAGCTAAAAGAACACCAGATCACGAGAACCTGTGGAGTCCGGTGCAAATTTATAATGGCCATCAAAGGTAGGACAGGAGGGATTGAGTCCATGAAGAAAGGAAAAGAGGGGCCCTGGAAAGGTACCATGGTACTGTGAGGGTAATGGATAGTATTTTTAGTTGTGTACAAATATTGTACCATGGTACTGGTCATAAAAATTACCCAGTTGTATTGCCATTTTACTGCCATGGTAGAAAATCATATACCACATTTGCAGTGGTGTTGGTCATTGAATAAATGGTACATAGTGGGATTGTATGATCTAAATACAGCTTCACAGGGCCGCTAGCTGGCCTGTGGACTCTTAGCCTTGTTAGGTGATGGTATGTGACCTGTATGACTTTTGATTGATTACTAATCATCACACCCTGATGATTAGTAAAAATAAATGGATTCTGTCCAACCCCTACTCAGAAATGCCCTAAGCGAGGCTCGAGCCACTTCACAAAATACTAACAGAAAACCTGCCATTACAAGATTTTGGAAATTTTTGCTGTGTAATGTATATGTTTACAAAAAAGGCAGCAACACGCAGCTTATTCCTGGCATGTAAATAAATAAAGAGGTTTAGCTGAAATTGACAAAACAATCTCAGCTCAAAGTCCACTGACTCACTTGTTCTGAAGCTACAGTATTTTGTTAAGCTCGACTTTTGAGTCTGCATGGATGAGAAGTCCTAGAGGTGCTCAGAATTACGGAAAAATGTAACATCTGCAGTTCCATGGCAAATTCAGCAATCTCAGTCTGTTGATGAGGACCTTGTGATTTGATGGAAAGCTCCAGAACAAGCGACCTTGAGTGGACCTTGTGTTGGGATTGTTTTGTCAAAATGAGAACCATGCCATCAGTTCATGTGTGAGGACTACAGTATATTGCTAATTGATATCTTTCATTTACTCTTTTATCAGGTTACTCAATGAGACAAGTGAGGAAAAACTCCATTGATGACAAAGATGCTTTTTATTTAAGTGCTGTGGAGCTGACTTGTTTTTGTCTTTTTAACTACAACAAATAACTGAATGGTTGGTTATTTGGATTTCACTTAAATCATATTGACATTTAACATTATGGTGTTTGTATTATTTCCCTACATTTGGTAGCTAAATGTAATGGTGGTTATTCTACACATGGTATTGTATAGTAGCACAAAGCTACTGTTTCCATGATGTTACAATAATGTCAATTGTAGTACCGAATTGATATTTGGACACTGCAGTGAATGTACAGTACCATGATGGCACAGTACATGAGATCTCGTAAAACTGACTCTACTGTACCATGGCACTTTTTTAAGGAATACAGTGTCAAGCAAAGTCTGGCAGGAATTAGGCAGTGTCACTTAGCTGAGAGATAAGAGACAGCTGACTCAGGAATACTGCAGTCATCTCACACACACACACACACACACACACACACACATGCAAACACTAACCCTGCATACACTTTACTATCATGCTTACACTTTGAAACTGTAGTTAACTTCTGAACTACTTTAACACTTCTAAATGTCAGTATCAGGACAGCTGCACACACTTAGTCAATTGCCTCTTCAGTCAAGGCTGACACATAGCATACAGTGTAGCATTCCTTTTGTCCAAAGGCTTGAGACCTTGACTCCCTTCTACCTGTGCATTAAAAGAGGCCTAAATTTGACACATCCTCTCAGAACTATGAGGACGCAGAACAGGTCACAGATTTCCATTGCAACAACTATCACTGCCATTTCAGTCAACAGAAGAAAGGATGGTGCTGGCTGACGAGGGGAACAACCACAGCTTTTTGCACTTGATCAGTGGTAAGAAAGTGGAAAGAAAAGAGGTGTCATGGTAGCCTGATTCCAGACACCTAAATTGCACATTTCAGATTTGTTGAGGGATTCAAATTGGTCTGGTGTGCTCACTGACAACTGTTTCTGCCATTTAGAGGAACAATCGACCAATCAGAGGTTAGTAATCGGGATTGCAAATGGGTATGTCATCTTGCAAATGAGTACGCCATCTCTAGCTTTCTAACTTGGTACCTAGCTTCATTCATGTCTATGGATTTAAGGCCCCAATTTGAGTCTGGCCATGGAGCTTTGTCTCTCTACTGTCAAATCTCTAATAAAGGCATGAAAATACTTTTAAAAAGCTCCATTCATGAGAAATAGTGACAGAAAAAGTGCAACAAGCGTGTGGGAGATTGAGAAGTCCACAAACAGAAATAACACCTTAAACTTTAAGTTAACTGCTACTAGCAACCACTGCAGCTTCTGTGTCCACTGAAAATGATGCTGGCAGGACAGATATGTCACTGGCAACTGATAAAAAGAGAAAAACAATATATATAATGATTGTAATAATGAAGTGAAACTAAATGGCATCTCCAGTCTCCAACTTCAGCGTTTGCTACACAGAATCCCTGTAGGGCTCTTTTGGCATCTGGGGCAACGAAACCTGGGGAAGCAGCAGATGGCATATCAAAACACTCTTGCACACACTTGAGGACATCAGACTTGATATCAAGTAAGAGGTTTTCCAGAGTAGCTGGACCAGGAGGAGCAGATGTTTTCAAGGAGGGATGTTGGAGCACTGGCCACAGTCTGGATAGTGAGTGGCAACTGGGAATATGATGTCTCCTTCATCCCTGGCCCTATGATAGGTGGCTTCAACAAAAGCCGAACTAATCACCTAGCCGGGTTGGAACAGTTACTAGGCATCTTTCAAACTGACTGAGGCCACTTGGCACGAAGATACAGCAGCTGATCTATCTGGGCACTGGTGGGTTTCAGGGACTCCAGGACGAGAACAGCTGTCCAGTATCCAACCTAAAAAAATGTAAAACCACCCATGAAACCTCAGAGGGGAAAAAAAGGACCTGAATGTTAAAGTGACAGGAAAAGTGTGTATGAGTGGAAATCTGACTAGTCTGCTGACTAGTGACTTTTAGTCAGGAGACAGCTGACACAAACACACACATCCAGTACATCAGCGCCACCACAGCATACACTTTGCTATCATGCTGACACTGTGAAACTGTAGTTAGCCTCTGAACTCTTCAAACACTTTCAAATATTAGTAACATGACAGCTGCACACTTAACCAATTGGCTCTTCAGTCAGGGGTGACGATGCTCTATTTCCATGTAATGTCTTACATCTTATAAAACAAGACCTGACATGGACCAGTGAGTATTTTCCTTGGTGTTTGATACAATTTCTGAGAGACATGGGGTTTAATAAAGCTGTGTCAATATGCTGTGTGTGTGTGTGTGTCTGCAAGTGTGTCAGTCCTTTCATTAAAGGGGCACAGTTGTTTGGAGGCGAGATGTTATGCTCTGCTTGCTCGCTACTTAAGTGGGAGAGCGGACGCATTACCCACAGCCTTCTGCGAGCTCTGCCATTCACCCCCCCTCCACATCCCCTCCTCCTCTGTATCTTTTACCCCCTGTAGTCTCCTGTTCTCTGTATTTGATTAGCCTCTCTCAGGCAGTCAGATCAGAGTGCCGTTTGCAGCGATCCGTCTGCATACAGCGGTCGGTTTTAGGCTGTGGGTTAGCCCGTGCAGCTTCCCGGCCCCTAATGCAATGTGAGCCATTAGGATACAATGGAGCCAGTGCAGGGCAGCGATTAGAGAATGTCTGATAGAGTGGGGCCAGTCCAGTGGTTTATTAAGAAGGGCCGTGCAGTTATGCAATGCACTTACTCATCACTTCGCTGACATTTACCATAAATCCAGTCAACAACAGGTGTCTGATTTGGAGAAAGAAAATTCTGCTTCTCCATTTCCTTTCCTTCATTGACTGACCTTGTAGTTCAGTCAGAGTGTGGTTACGTTATTCAGTGCATCATTTAATACATTTTACATTGTTGTAGTATACCTATGTATGTAGTTTACCTCCTCCATTTTAAGGTACTTTATTGGAGTATTTCTACTTAATGCCACTTTATTCTTCTACTCTTCTACGTTTCAGAGGAAAATATTGTACTTTTTGCTCCATTACATTTGTCTGACAGCTCGAATTTGTAGATTAAGCTATTACATACAACAAATATGATCCGTTTATAAAACATGATGTATTATTATAGATTAAACTGTGAACTGGTATATAAAGTAGTTAAAATTATTTCCACCAACTACAACATTAAAATTATGCTTATACGCACATTCATCAGTAATACTCAAGCATAAAAATGATAATGAGTTGTGGTTTTACGGAGGGTTATGTGCTGGACTATTTCTTGGTACGGTACAGTAGACAGATTTTGTTACCTATTGACAAAGCCATGCTAGCTGTTTCCCCCTGTTTCCAGTCTTTGTGCTAAGCTAAGCTAACCGGCTGCTGGCTGTAGCTACTTGCCGTACAGACATGACAGTGGTATCAGTCTTCTCATATAACTCTCAGCAAGAAAGCAAATAAGCATATTTCTCAAAATTAAAAAACATTGTATAATTCAATATTAGAAAAATGTGTAATATAGCAAATGTGGAAAGGTTTGAAAGAAATGCTGAATAGAAGATTTGTACTGGAAATGCAATGATGGCTGTTTGTTGTGAATGTGTGTGTGCGCGCGCGCGTTTGTGTGTGAGGCTCTTTTTTTCCTTTTGGTCAAAATCTAATCAATCCCTCTCTCCTTTCACATATGAGCCTCCTTGTCCAACTTGTCACATTTCAACTACATGTCCCTTTTATTCCACCCAACACACATTACTCTCTTTCCTCTCCCACCCACCTACCTGTTGTTTCACTTTGAAGTTTTATGTGATTTATACAGCATAATTTCCTGTAGTCAAGCTTCCATGTGGCTTTAGACTCAGAGGGAGACACTAAAGAGAGATAGATCAGGTGGAGTGAGAACTCATCTGTATACTACAGCGTTGGCATAGCAACTGCCATCCCACTTCATTATTCCTCTTTGTATTCTATTATTCATTTTCTAGTTCACATATTTCTCACATACATCTGACGTATGCTGCAGGACAGGACTGTGGTCTGACCTTTTCATTCAATGGGTCCATCATTCCTCCTCTCTGTCACTTCCTCTCTGCTTTCATTGCTCCAAACTCTCCATCTTTCTCTGCTGCCCCCTAACCTCTGTTGACAATATTAAGGCTTGTGAAAGATATACAGGGTGGCCTGCCACCATTCATATTTTCTGTCTGTCCTAATGTCCCCCATGGCCTCGGGGAGCCCTTTTTCCCATTTTCTGTGCTTCATTGTATTGCATTGTGTTTGTCAAATCTCTTTCTCTCTCTTGCTCTCTCTCCCTCTGGTGTTTTATTGGCACAGCAGCTGTGAAGAAACTGCTGCCAGAACATTAAAGTTTAGCCCAGATGATTATTCTTTTACATAATTTAGTTGAGTCTTTTTATTTGAGCAGATAAGATGAGAAAACACAAATGGGAGGATTATACCAACTGTGCAGGTGAGATCAAAACCACATGGGCTAACCCTCCACAAGAACACACACATCTGTTTTTTCAGTCTCAGCATTCATTCCTTTGGGGGCAACTTAAGCACAACTAATGATCATTTTCATCATTGATTAATATCCTGATTACTTTCCTGATTACAAAATGAATTGTTTAACCTGTAAAATGTCAGGATATTGTGAAAAATGTCCTCCCAAGGTGACATCTTAAAAATGTCTTGTTTTGTCTGACAAACAGTTAAAAAACTTAAAGATATCTAGTTTACAATGATATAAAACACAGAAAAGTAGCACATCCTCACAGTTTAGTCAAGCTGGAACCAGAGAACATTTTAAATTTTTGCTTGAAAAATACCACAAAATTATTAGTTGGTTATCAAATTGATTAATCAACTAATCATTTCAGCTCCACATTTCATCAAAACTTCATGCGTAACCTTGCCTTCACTAACCCTGAGTCTAACGTAATCCTAAACCACTGTCCTAATCCTAAAAATATCCTCGCTTTAACTGTCTAAAACTAAAATCAGGCCCAACAAATACAGAAGTACAGACACTGTCCTACTTCTTTCACTCTGTCTTCCGATTTCAGTCCCATTGTCACCAGTAAATGACTTTGATCTGTGATGGTGCCAACCTTTGACCTTTCCCAGGCTTTTTTTTATGAAGAATTTTCCTCTTGTTGTCTTGTCACTCTCCATCACTGACCCATCATGAATCAGCCCAGGGCAGAAACAACACATTACTGTGTTTATTTCCCCCTCATGAGGAAGAAACGGATGAAATAATCTGCTGTCAAAATCAAAGAGACACATGTAGAGAATTTAGAGAATAAAATACAACAAAAACATACTATATATATATATATAATATAAATTATATATATATGATATTGACAGTAATATAGCCTAGTAGGAGGACATCTTTTTTCTGCATCATTAATGGACCACTGTCTGTCCTCCTTCCACATTAACTGTGTGAGTGAGGTGTTGGCATATGGCTAGTGTTGTATAAATACTTGGAATCATCTTGCACACGATATGATTTGCTTTATTGATGTCTGTCAGGTTGCATAATCGCAGGATAGGCTAACCTGTTATAAAGAAACATGTCTAATCTGCTCCCACACAATTCCGCGTCAGCACTCATCCGATTAAGGGTGCACATAACCCACACAGAGAACCATAATATTAAACCGATTAGGCCAGGTAGAATAGTCTAATTATGGAGGATTATGCTGTATAGACTCTGTAGAGTTGGAATTATAAATTGATTAGTCTGCGAGGAATGAAATCAGAGAATCCTTAAAGTTCCCCTCCACTCAAAAATGTGTTTTTCTTCTTGTTTGTACAGTTGAATGTTTGAGCTTCACTGCAGTGAATGATGATTGTACAGTTTGACACTAGACGGATGTTTTCATATTCATCTGCTGAACTTGGAAAGTTTCTATGTGCTCAGTGAAAATCCCATTTTCAGGAGTGGGCCTACAAGCATGATTTGTGACATCACAAATAGTTTGGAAGCCAATCCCGGTCCAATATTTAACTTGCAAAAATATGAAGCCTCCAGACACTGAGAATGGACTTTACAGTGAAGTAGGAGACACCTGTTGTCCAGCAGTTCAACTTATGAATTTTTAATGAAGGAGATATTATTTCAAAGATTTTAACAAGATAATTGAACTTTTTTTTGTGAAAAGAACATACCAGATACAAATTATTAATCAAAGTAGAGCAATTTAGTTAAAACTTGTCTGGAGGGGATCTTCAATAAAAAGAAAAAACTGGTTACATTTATCTCCTGTAAATTATGCATCAGATTTTTTTTTGTTAATTGTTCCTCTTAAGGCATTAATTATTAACCTAATATTCAATTCAATAAAACTTTATTTACCCCTGCAAGGGCAATTGTAAGCCGATTGCTCCAGATCAACAGATAAGAAAAGAGAGAAAAACACAAATGTAGCCTACTTTAGATGCCAATGCAAATATCTTATTGTAGTCTAAACTATCAATTCTCCAAGGTTGTTTTTTTTTTTTTTTGCTTAATTAATCAATGTAATCACAAAGCCTATTTTTGTTTTACAAATGTTTTCCCATTTGTTTTATAAATGTGAAGATTATTGTCTGAATGCCTGAATGTTCTTTTGTTTTGTTTTTTACATTGAGCTCCAGCGTCCTTTTACGGGCGTAACAGGTGCCACAAGCCACCACATAGGCAATATAGCCTTTATTATACAGCTAGAGGCAGCAGCTACAAATGCTGTTTTCTGAGGCTATAGTAAAAATAATAATAATAACCCCCAAATAGCCCGGGTAGGCTACAGTAAATTAGACATTTGCTTTACAAATCCTGTCACCTGTTTTCAGCGCTTATTTCGCCTTTCTGATGCCGTCCAATAGGAATGAACGGCAGGTCTGGAGGCGGAGAAAGAGGGAGAGAAGTTGGAGGAGAGAGTGAGAGACAGATCCGGGGAGACAGTGAGCTGTAGATTGAGTAGAAGTCGGTGGAGTCACATTGAATCACAGGCTTCACTGCTCATCTGAGGACTGTAGGCTACTTGACGTCCAGCTTTACGGGGTTTTTTTTTTTTTCCGCCTGTTTTGCCGGTTTATGTGGCTGCACATTTTTGACGTGCAGCCACAGATTGGCCGATTTAATCCAGTCACCATGGATTATTCCTCTTCATCTCGAGTCGATTGTCACTGACGGGATCGAAATGGGCACCATCGAGAGATCTCGGAGGATTGAGAAAGAGACAAACTGATCATATCAAGTGTGCGGAGACGGAGGCAACATCTGTGGGAAGCGACGCACAATTTCGAGAGACAAGCGAGGACCTGTGGAAGGACCTATATGAAAGGAGGCGAAGCGAAAAGATGATGGGATGGCCGTGACAACATGAAAAAGAAAAAGTGTGGTGGTCTATTTTCATCCAGCCAGTGATTCAACAACTAACCTGGGGGACAGGGACTGAGAGAGACGAGGTAGGTAGAGAAACAGACAGGGAGGAGGGGGCCATGAAGGTGTCTGGTTATATCATACTGAAAGTAGGTTATTATTTTGTATCATTCAAATGCAACAAAATACAGCCAACTTATGCTTAACTGAGACACACACACAGTCAGAGTACTTCTCCTGCTATAAAAATGGACTCATGTGGAATTATTATCCTTTAGTCTCTGAACTGATCTCATTTCCATGGTGTAAAGCCAGTGGATCTGCCCCATTCCCCTGGCTAACAGCAATGTAACACAGACATGACATTTAATGGCATAGATTGCTGGAAGCATTGTGGGATGTGAGAGAAGGAGAGGACACTGAGAAACAGAGAAAGAGCGCTGAGAGGGGCTGACTGGGCAGCTGACTCAAATGCGACTCAAGGAATAACATATTTCCCAATTATGGCTACTTTTCGTCAATCTGCTGCCCCTCTTTGTCACACATCTTCAGTTTTTGGAGTTCAGTCTTTTCCCTCGTTTCTTTTAACTAACCATAATCCATCACAAACCTCCACCATCCCTCCAGCCACTCTCTCTCTGTCTATTCTGTCTTCATTACTACCGTCATGATAAATAGTCTGTGTTCTCTCATTTTTCTTCTGTCTTACAGTTCTTCGACTTTTTTGTTTGTCTGTAGACAGGTGCGTGGCCACAGCCGTGACCATGGAGCCTCCCCCCTCTCTGAGCTTGGCTCTGCTAGGAGGGAGCGAGGATGAGGACCAGCGCTTCCTCCTTCCCCTGGGAAGTATATCCCATCCCTCCACCACTGGCAACCAGCCAGGATCAAACCACTCCAACCACATGGGAGGATCAAGCCTCGACCGTCTAAATGGCAGCACCCCGTCCCCATCCCCTGCCACGCCCAACTTGCCTCCAGCATCGCTCCCCAAGTTGCCCCTGTCATCCTCTGGAGCCCAGCCTCTGCCCCCACCCATCCCCAACGCCCTGCACCCCACCAGCACCCCGCTCTCCTCCTGTCTGGGCTCACAACACAGCCTGAGTGGGGACTCTCCGGTGTACAACGCCCTCTTTTACTCCTCCCACTCGCCCTCCATGGAGCGAGAGAGGGACAGAGAGCGGGACAGGGACAGGGAGAGGGGCTGCAAACACAGACAGGCAAGCCCTCTGGTTCACCGTAGGGACAGTAACCCCTTCACAGAGATCGCCATGAGCTCCTGTAAGTACACAGGCGGGGTCATGAAGCCCCTGAGCCGCCTCAGCGCCTCCCGCAGAAACCTCATTGAATCAGACAGCAGCAGCGAAACCAAAGAGGGTGGCGTTTCAGCTGTTGCTGGGGCAACGGCCGCTGGGGGGCATGACCGACAGCGAGAAGCTCCTCCTACCTCCTTGGTTGCCCAGTCCTCTACCAATCAACCCCCAATTCAGAGCCCTCCAGAGATTGTGATTTCATCCAAAGAAGACTCACCATACCCCAGAGCTGGGTATGACATCACTGACTCCACATCCAACCAGATGTCCATCTACCACCAGAACCACGCTCTGGTGGAGAGCAGGCGGGCGCAGCCGGGGAGGGGCAGCAGGCAGGGAGGGGTCGGGGCGGTGGGGACTGGGGCCAGGGGCAGCACCTCCAAGGCCTCCAAACGGAAGAACCAAAACATTGGCTATAAACTGGGGCATCGCAGGGCGCTGTTCGAGAAGAGAAAGCGACTGAGTGACTATGCCCTCATCTTTGGAATGTTTGGCATCGTCGTCATGGTGATTGAGACGGAGCTGTCGTGGGGCGTGTACACCAAGGTGAGGGGACAGACCAGTGATACTTAAAGGGGCACTCTGATTTTACACATAAAGATCAGTTTAATGGTCATGGTTAGTACGACTACAGCTGTATAATGTGTTCTGTGGCTCTGGAGGAGCTCAGTCAAGTGTGAGAAAATAACCCTGATGATGTCATAGCGATGTCATTGGGGTTATCTTGGCCTGGGCTTGGAGACTATAAATTTATACAAGAAAGCCTGAGTTACAAACTGGGGGTGTGGAATTTTAAAGACATGGTCATTACCAGGCAGGGAGGGTCTAATGAAAGACACAAGTTGCATTATGGGAAGTGTAGGATTCACAATACTAGGGACTAAAAGTCGGTATATCTTGGCTTCTGCTGCTACGATTTTGACCATTCTGCCCCCAAGTCCCCCGACTTTATGAAAGTGCAATAATAAATTGGTAGATTTCCCCTTTAATGTAGCCTCAGTACATACACATGTCCAACAATGTCCACAAATATAACACCAGGCTGTCATGATGGTTGTAGCACTGTGCAATGATGCTTAGCTGGAATTTCCTTAGTTTGTCTCTTGGGTCATTTTGGCCTTTATTTTGATAATAGCCAGTACAAGTGACAGGAATATAAGGGAAGAAAGAAAGAGAATGACATGTAACAAAGGTCACCAGCCAGATTCGAACCGGGGATGTTAAATGGTACACGTCTTCAACCACTAGTTGACAGTACGCCCAAACTTTGGCTGTTTTGGACGGGTCATTGGCCAGATAATTATAGTCAGCTGTCACCAGTTAATCATCCAATTAATGATTGGCACACCCCACTCAGTCTGACCAGCACCATGCCCATGTTGTTGGAGGGTTGTGTACTGTAACGACCAGGCTTGACAGTTGCTGCTTCTGGGTGATGTAATACAACAATGCAGAGGACATGGGGGGCAGATTATCAGTAGGAGGCCGGGATCTCATTTGTCTGTGTAATGGGGAGTGTAATAAGCTGAACTGGCCCCAGGTTGCTATTGTCTTTTGTATTTTGGTTGTGTTTGTGTATGTGTGTGTGTCACAGGGTCTCACTGAGCCTTGGAACACATTGTGCTCACCTTCCTAATGCAGACATACTTTTGTCATTGTTCCGTCCCTTCTTTCAGTCTGACATGTCACAGGGGGCTGGTTTTCGTTAGCTAATAAGGTGGAAACATAACTTCCACTTAAGCAGCTCGTCATATATGCATCACTGATCATGTGAAGGAGGATATGGGATCATGAGAGCACAGATTTACAGGTAGCCTATTAGAATAGGCCAGCTGGGTGTGTCTGTCATCTCTATCCCCCTCCTCCTCTGTTTCTGTTTGTAGTCTGTGGTCTCCAGTTGATACTTAGCCTCTCTCTGTTACTGTCATTGCTAGAGAAATCTGCCTTTCGGTTTTGCTGCCTGTGTCTCTACTTCTTTCTCTTTGCCTCTGTCTCCCACTCATTACTTTATGAAAATCCCTCCTTTAGAGGCTGTCTTTTTATTAATGAAAATTCATGGTTTGAATTTCTCTCCCAACCCTTGTCTCTTTTGTTCCTTTCTCTCGACCTATTCTCCTCCCTGAAGGAGACGGCCGACTTTTTGTGCTCTCTTTCTCTGTCTGTCTCTTTTCTATTTCAACTCCACGCCTGTCTCTTTATCCTGCTTTTTGTCTTTTCTTTCTTCCTTTCATTTTTCCCCCTCACTTTCGCTCTCCCTCTGCTCCTGTGCTCTTCCAGTGGGCGTCAAACTGGGGGAGTGTGATCGGAAGAGAGAAGCGGCTGGGTGAGAAATGAAAGGCTGTAGAAGGAGAGAGAAAAAAGGAAAGGCGATAATGAAAAGCCTGATTTAGGTTCTTAAGCCACAACCAATACGGTCCTCACCTTAATCAGGCAGCCATGTCTATCAATAAGAATTAATGGACAGCTATGAATTCGAACAGGGCAGCCACTGTGTTTGCCAGTACTCTCACTATATTGATTAATCTATGTCCATTAAGATATCTAGTGAAGAACAGGAAGTCTGTCTTGAGGAAGAATAGTATGTAAGGTATCTGTGCACCTCATTGTCTCCTTTCAGTGTTAAAAAGAGGTTGAATCCAGAGAGTTACGTATGCTCCAGCAAAGCCTGATCATTAAATTAATTTTTAAATGCAGAATGCCAAGTTATATATATATTTTTTTTTTCTGTTTTTATGGTTGCAGATTTGGTTTGACTCCAACAGATACTGGAGATCCATCAGACAGTTCAAGCCCTCACTTAGATAATTGAGGTGGAAAGAAGCCCGCTGGTTGTTGTGAAAAATGGATAGAGATCATGAGGATGAAAGAGAGAATGGAAAGGGAGATGGATGGGGGGGCGGCAGAGAGAGAAGTGGAGAGGTTCATGCAGTGCTTTAAACAAGTCTAGGGGGGAAACCTTGAATGATTTCTTCTATTGATTATTGATAATCACTCGCCCACACATTCACTGTCCACCCCAGCACACACGTGCCGTACAAACTCGCACCATGCAAATGGATGCTGCCTTTCAGAGGTGTTAGTTTGTGTGCTGTGTATTGACAGCTTGTGGGGAAATGTGATAGGTACAGATCATTTTGCCTAATATTGTGTAGGTCCCCCTTTTGCCGCCAAAACAGCCCTGAACCATCGAGGTACGGACTCCACTAGACTTCTGAAGGTGTGCTGTGGTATCTGGCACCAAGACGTTAGCAGCAGATCCTTTAAGTCCTGTAAGTTGCGAGGTGGGGCCTCCATGGATCGGACTTGTTTGTCCAGCACATCCCACAGGTGCTCGATTGGATTGAGATCTGGGGAATTTGGAGGCCAAGTGAATGCCTTGAACTTGTTGTTGTGTTCCTCAAACCATTCCTGAACCATTTTTGCAGTGTGGCAGGGCGCATTATCCTGCTGAAAGAGGCCAGCAGCCCACTGCCATGAAGGGGTGTACTTGGTCTGCAACAATGTTTAGGTAGGTGGTACGTGTCAAAGTAACATCCACATGAATGGCAGGACTCAAGGTTTCCCAGCAGAACATTGCCCAAAGCATCACGCTGCCTCCGCCGGCTTGCCTTCTTCCCATAGTGCATCCTGGTGCCATGTGTTCCCCAGATAAGCGACGCACGCGCACCCGGCCATCCACATGATGTAAAAGAAAATGTGATTCATCAGACCAGGCCACCATCTTCCATTGCTTCGTGATCCAGTTCTGATGCTCACGTGCCCATTGTAGGCGCTTTCGGCGGTGGACAGGGGTCAGCATGGGCACCCAGACGGGTCTGCGGCTACGCAGCCCCATACGCAACAAACTGCGATGCACTGTGTGTTCTGACACCTTTCTATCAGAACCAGCATTAACTTTTTCAGCAATTTGAGCTACAGTAGCTCTTCTGTTGGATCGGACCACACTGGATGGCCAGTCTTCGCTGCCCACATGCATCAATGAGCCTTGGCCGCCCATGACCCTGTCGCTGGTTCACCGGTTTTTCTTCCTTGGACCACTTTTGGTAGGTACTGACCACTGCAGACCGGGACCACCCCACAAGCGCTGCAGTTCTGGAGATGCTCTGACTCAGTTGTCTAGTCATCACAATTTGGCCCTTGTCAAAGTGGCTCACATCCTTACGCTTGCCCATTTTTCCTGCTTCCAACACATCAACTTCGAGGACAAAATGTTCACTTGCTGCCTAATATATCCCACCCACTGACAGGTGCCATTGTAACGAGATAATCAATCAGTCACTTCACCTGTCAGTGGTCATAATGTTATGGTTGATCGGTGTGTATCCTGCTAACAGCACCATAAGACTTTGTGTCTTTGACAATAGCTGTAAACTAAATGTCACTGTATACTGCCGGTGTGTGTATGTGTTTCAACCAAACCAGCTGCTCTATCTTGCTCCCAAAATAGAGATGAAGAATAAGAATGGAACTAAACTGGGTGGGTTGGATGGTGTGTGTGTGTGTGTGTGTGTGTGTGTGTGTGTGTGTGTGTGTGTGTGTGTGTGTGTGTGTGTGTGTGTGCATGTTTGTTTGTTTGTGTGTTAGGAAGGATAAAGGGAGAGAGGTTAACAGAGGAGGACATGGTGTTCGTGACTGTGGGTATAGTGAGTAAGCATATGTACTGTTTATTCATGTGCAGAAACAGATTTCAAACCCTGTCAGCACATACTGTGGCTACAGCTGACATGTCCCATTCATTGTATTATCGCCTCTATCTTCACTTATTTTTCTGTCTATGATCAAGGCCACATTTGAGATTAGTAAGATCATTTTTGATGCAGATAAAACTGTTCTTATGTATGTATGTATATTCAGCAGTGGTGTAAAGTAACATGTAAGTACATGTAATTAAGTACTGCAGTTAAGTACAATTTTGAGGATTCATGCTACTTTAGACTTCACTACATTTCATATTATTATTGAATTATTGAACATTTTACTCCACTACATTTATTTGACAGCTATAGTTACAAGTTACTTTTTAGATTAAGATTTTACATTAAAAAAACATGGTGAGCTAGATTGTTATACATTAAATACCCAACAGAATATAAAGTAGTTAAAATCAGCTCCACCTCAACCAGTCACAACAAAACTTAACAGTAACATAACATATAATAATGTATCACTCACAGGGGCCATTTTTCTGTGGAACAGTCACTTTTACTTTGATACTTTGAGTACATTTTGCTGATAACACGTGTACTTTTACTCGAATTAATGATGTTTACAAAGGAGTTTTTTTTTTGTGGTATTGGTCATTTTTACTTCTGAATTCTTCTTCCACCATTGATGTTCAGCACTCTAGCCAGGGGCAGTGAATTCCTACACTGTAAATGTCCAATAACAGTTGTTGAGCCAAGACAGATTATGCAGAGAGAATATTAGATGATGAAATAATTCATGAATGTGAAATAATTTAATTTGCTCTCAGACAGAATTGTGAGTTTTCCCACAAAAAGCAAAGCTGAGCCTTTCAAATTGCTATCATAACTTGTCTTGAGACATGTTTTTGAGAGTCTGTATACTGTACATCTTCAGAGTGTCAAGCATCACAATGTTTTTTTTAGGGGGGGTCCCGGTCTGACATGTGACTCTATCTGAGAATAACCGAGGCTCTCGGACACTTGGGACCTCAGCATGTGGCCTGTCACTGTCAGATCAATAGATCATTTCAAGGCCCAAGTGGCTCCTCGGGGCCCCAGCTCCATGCCATGTTTCAGGCTTGCAATGGAACATGGCTATTCTGAGGGAACACACAGCTGTTGTCAAACTGTCAATGCACACACTTGACACCTTGACATACAGATAGATGAGTGTTGTGTGTGTGTGTGTGTGTGTGTGTGTGTGTGTGTGTGTGTGAGAGAGGCAGAAGGACGAGGTTTCATGCGTGAGTTTGTACCCACTTACTGTCTGTTTCTCACCACAAGCATAGATTATTTCAGCCATGCTCGCTCCCAGTCTCCCTTTCTTTCTTTCCTTCCTTCCTTTGTTCTTCTCAGTTATGAGGAGTGTTTATGTTCCTCCCCTGGGGAGCATTAAATATGTCTCCATTTCCCTAAGGGGGTCATTGCCATCTCAGCAGGCTTACAACATCTTCTACATTCCCCCTGTGCTACCTCCGACTCTCCCTCCCCGCCATCGCTCTCCTATCTATGACATTTCTCGCCGACATTTACTAGGAGACCTTTCCAGACCTTTCTCTGCAAGGCCGCTTACAGTGGCTGCATGCTGCTTTTCAGACAGTACATGAGGATCATCAGGGAATTAAACTCGCCAATTGCCACCATATCCTCTAAAGGAACTATCTCAGCACTTCCACGTCGCTCTCCCCCACCTCCCCCTCATCTCTTTTCCTCCACTCTCCACACTCCCTTCATCTTCTAGATCACAGGCTTCTGAGGGATGGTAGATCCCACAGGTCTTGCTACTAACAGGTATAAATATGCTCATTTCTTTCAGCGTAACAAGGCTAGGCTACCTCTCTCTGTATGTGTGAGTGCATTGGTACACATAGGTGTGTTCATCACGCATCATGTCATGTAAACATTCACGTCACTGAGTCGTCTCTTCTGTGTAGACACACATATCGAGTGTGTGTCTTTATGTCTATGTCTATGTATTCAGCTCTGTCATATAAGTACCCATGGATGCACCTGCTAGTGTGTGTGTGTGTGTGTGTGTGTGTGTATTCACTTCTCCCTTTTGTCTGGATTTAATTGAGTGTGTTGGGCTGTAATGGTGTGTGTGTGTGTGTGTGTGTGTGTGTGTTTGTGTGTGTTTATCCTGGTAAGGTGACATCGCTCCTCCGTCTAGTGCCTGTTTCCCTGGAGACTGATTGCAAGAAGGCATCACTCTGACAGGGAGAGACCCCCAAGGCTAACTCATTACAACACACTCACACACACTCACTCACGCACACACACATTCATGCACGTGCAATATCAACACATGTAGTGAGCGACTTATCACTACGAGAGTAATGTGTTGTTAAGTGACGTGTATTTGCTGTGTCAATAAGGGTGAGGTGCGGACAATTGGGGGAAACCCACATCTAGATACTACCTGGTTTGGCGTGTGTGCGTGTCTGCCTGCAGATTGAACTAAAGAAGATCAAAAAGCCCATTATCGCCGCATGCTGTCCTCCAAGTCATTGATCAATACACTCTAATCACACACAGGTGGACAAAAAGAAACGGGAAAAGAAACACGCTTACAAACATTACACACTACACACGAATGCAAACCATATACAATATTTGTCAGGGATAGACAAGTTGTATTCCACAGCTTACCTTTATGGTTGTACACAGGCCACCAACTTTAAGCTAACATTATTCCAAAGTATACTGCTTGTTAATTTGGATGTCCAGAATCACGCAAATAACAAACTGATTAACACGTTGTATTTTGTTTGAATCTGTACACAAACAGAAATGTTAAAACAACAGTTTGTGGTTTTAAAGGGAGTTGCATGCTGTTGTGCTGTTTCTTGATGAACAACAGTTTGCCCGTCTCTGCCTTGTCTTTTTCACTGCAGACATTTTGACTTGTCATAGTGGGAGAAACACAGTTCAGTTCAGTTCAGATCTTTATTGTCCCAAAAGAGGAAATTATTTTTGCAGCAACACAAACATAAAACATGAAACATAAACACAGGAAAAACACACTTTAGACAATTTAATACATCAAAAGTCAGTTCAGAATAAAACAAAGGGTGTAAGAAAGGTGTTACTAGCATTAATGATGGCTCTGTTCTATTCAAGTGCCCCAGTAAGCCATGACAGTGTGACGGTGACCCTGCTTGACCAATACCAGGACCCTGAAACTGGAGCAGCAATATGGAATTCAGCCATCATTAATTAGATTATTTACACCTGTGCTTGTACCTGTATACTCCTGGTTGCCTGGCGACCTCACTGTGACAAGATTCCCGGAAGGTACTCTGCCTTCCTGTTGTTCATCAAGAAGCAGTTACAGCGTGTAACTTCCCGGAAAAAACAAAACAAAACACATTGTCATTTTTACATTTATGTTTGTGTACGAATTAAACAAATGAGAAGGAAGAAAGTCACTGCCCGGCCAAGAAATAGTCCTGCATATAACCCCCCCTGTGAAACCATAAATTATCGTTAGTTAGTAAGCTTTAGAGGTGTACTTTTGAACTTGGGACACAGCAGACTAGCTGTTTCCCCCAGCTTCCAGTCTTTATGCTAAGCTAATTGCCTGCTCAATCCAGCTCAATACTTAATGCAAGAGCGGTATCAATCTTCTTTTCTAAATCATGGCAAGACAGTGGGTATAAAGGTATTTCCCAAAATGTGGAACTTTAACTAGTCACACAAACCCAATTCATGCTTGTTGCACCTGCGTGGCGGTGAGGGACTGTACACACTACAGGTGCCACAACTGTGCTAGCTATTTAATCTTTAAGGGAGTAGTAAGCAAGACACATGCTTTTTTTTTTTTAGCTTCACTGTTGCTGTCTTTATCTAGATTTCATTACAGGTGCATTAATTTAGAATGACAAACACCTGCATCAGAGGTGTCCAGTTACTAGAAATTAATGGACCTCTGCCAGCCAATTAGAATCAAGAATTATCAGCGGTCATGGTATAAAAATGAAGAAATGAACAGAAGGCACGCATGTACACACATAGATCTCCATCACAGTTGAGACATTCATTAAACAGGCAGACTAAGTGGAAATAGACAGAAACAAAATGCTCTTGACAGTGTGATGGGCAGAACTGAAAAAAAAACCAAAACTGAACGGCCAACAGACGGCTGGAGGTAGCCGCAGTGAGAGAGGTGAGATAGTAGAGAGAGAGGAAGTAAACTCTAAGCAAATCACATTTCAGCTCACCAGTGTGACAGTGTGTTTAAACAGACAAGCTGCTGAAAGTCTGCATTTTTCTCATTAGCACAACAATGCTGGCTTCCTTTGCACCTAGTTTGCTTCAGCGAGTGCAAATGAGATGTTAGCAGAGGAGAGACAGACCGAGACAGGAAAAGAGAGCGTGAGCAAATAAAGACCAAAACACAGCTAGAGCTTTGGGCAAGCCGATAGAGGGAATCAGTGTTGAGCCGAAGCTAGATGGTATTTTCCAGATGTTGTGCAGTGGCCCATAACCACACTGATATGAGCAACAAATGAACAACACTCAGTGCTTTCCTGGTGTGTGTATATGAATGTAAATGGTAGAAAGGGGACCCAGTCTCATATTCAGTCCTCTCAGATTTTGATAATTACGTGAAAAAGGAATGCTCAACAGAGGAGGGTGTTAGTGAAGATTAACAAACTATGTTTTGTGTGTGTTTCTGAGTGTTTGTGTGATGTTGAATTAATACTATTAAGGCCATGAAGCATCTACAGAGACCCTAAATAGACACAGTAACACACTAACAAACTCTATTTTCCAGAAGGCTGACTTGCAATATATATTCATGAACCCAAAATGCAATGTAGATTGAGCTTAATAATGTCACGAAGGAAAGGCTGAGTAATATGTGTCTAAACTTGGAGTGCAAACTCCGATTAAGAGAGTGATTGGCGATGAATGCTTAACAGCATCCTATTTAACAACTGAAATATGTGATCTGAGATGCTGCAGTCTTAAGGTGGTTCAACTCTTCTCTTGAAGAGGACAGTGAGCTGTCTCATTTTGTGGCCTTGGTGATCTCGAGAATGATTGCACTTTGGGTTTTTTGTTTATTGTACTCTGCAATTTAAAACATAGTCCTTGAGCTGATGTAGACAAATGAATCAATTTAGAAAGTGTGGCTTTTAGAAACCAAAATACTGAATGCAGCTAGTTTTACTTCTAAAGCTTGGAAAATGAGTCAAACTAAATGTTTTGTTTGACTGCGGATTCCTGACATTTTGCATCTGTGTGCAGAATCTTTTTTGCCAATATTTCACTGGTTGGAAAAGCTTTTGAAACAGAATATTGACACTAAAAAACTCTATGAAAATAATGAATGACATCTGAAACCTGGTGAACCACACTGACAAAATCCAATTTCTGATAAAAGGTCAGCAAGCCAATATCAGTCTAACACTTATTCATGCTTGTTTATAGATAAAAGATGTAACACTAGACAAAGCGAAGACATTTTAGTTTTACCTGAGGAGTATGTCATTTTTTATTAGTTCTTTTGCCTCTTTTCTTCAAAATTTAAAAGATAAGTCTGTCGATATTCTATATTTTTCTTATTGTCAACAAATCCCATGCAAAGACCAAAACCAACAATGAATTTATTCTGCTAACAAGCATTGTCTGTGTAGTCAAAGTCTGATATATTGTATCTTATTCCTCTGTGCCATCAAGCTCCATTGTTGTCCAAAAACTATTAACAACACATCAGTGAGCCACACTGTTGCACTGGGTTCCTTCATACACTGTTCTGCTGTAAATACTCACCAGAGCACCAAGGGCATATTAATCCACCACTGAAAATAGTCGCCAACAAATTACACTTTACTCCTGTTTGAACATTGTAGCTGAAAACTACAGTGAAAATAACTTAAACTTAAAAAAGAAATTACACTAGATATTTGTGACCCTTTTTTATACATACATACCATATTTACCTCTTCAGTGGGAACTAATGAGCCTGGGGCTTCCTTACAGACATGGTAAGGAATAGGAAGTAAATAAAGAATAGCACCAGCCTTTAAAGTTTCTTATATGCAGGATCTGTTGATGTTTGACACCTGAAATAGTGCATAACCCTTTCTAATATTTTCTGATGACTTTTCTTTATATAATAACTACTTTAATTGGTTAATTGCACTTATTAGTTACTTATTATCATAGTTATGTACTTCATTTACTTAATATTGTAATTCTGTTTTCCCGTATTGTAATTTTATGACTGCTACACCTGGGTACTCTGTGCATACAGCACCTATTGCATATCTGTCCATCCTGGAAGAAGTTTCTCCATGTTTTTTCCTGTTAAAACATTTTTGTTTTTTTGTTTCTGTGTTTGTTTTGGAGTTTTTCCATTACCAAATCAAGGATCTAGGATAAAGTGTGTCATGTGTTTTTCAAATTGACTTGACTTGGCTTTGGATAGGTTCTCTACAGCATGATAAAGCATGATAAAATAAAATAAATGACAATGAAAAAAAAGAGTCCTCATCAGCATGCTAACATTCTCTGAATGATAGTGCTTGCATGTTGATGTTTAACAGGTATTGTGTTTACTATCACCAGCTGAAGCTGGTGGGAAGGTTAGTTTTGAAAGGTATTTTGTCATAATCATCAAGTATTAGTAAAAGTAAAACAGAAATGTTGACCTGATGAAGGTGCTATATGGGGATACAAGTTTTTGCAGTTCATCCTCTGGGGACCATGAATACCTGTACCAAATTTCACAGTGACCAATCCAGTAGTTGTAGAAATATTTCAATTAAAACCAAAAATGTCAACCTGCTGGTGGTGCTGCAGAAAAAGTCAGGGGATCACCAAAGTCATTAGACTACATCGTCTGAGAACCATGGATGTCTGTACAAAATGTGGTGCCAATCCATGAAATAGATGTTGAGACAGTTGATTTCACTGAATAAGTGAAAACTTTGACTTGATGGTGGTGCTAGATGAAAAGCCAGAGGATGACACAGTCAGAAGTATTCATCACGTGGGGAACATGAAAGTCAATCCAATACTTCAATACTGTCAAGATATTTCAGTCTGGACCAAAGAGGTGGACCATTGCCACTAGCATGGCTAACAAGGGTTCCTGATGCATGACAGTTATGGATGAGGTGAAAGCAAAAAAAAAAAAAACAGAAGGGGAAGTGGAGTAACATTTCCTCCAATGAATCTTCTTTTTTGTTGATATGCCAGGATGCTTCAGTGGGCATTAATTCACATAGGCCACTTACCAAAGAAATAAGCTGTGTTTAAATAGATAACATGCATGCTTTGTTATTATCTCAGCTTTTGAACGTCTTTTTGAAGTTGTGATACCTGGTGCCTTTTCCTTCCTGATGATGTTCTGGCACCTGAGACAATTCATTCATTCCCACGGGACATTTGTCTCACACACGACCAAATATGCTGTTACCATTAAAAATATACAGTATTCTGAAATGAACACATAAACTCACTAGGGAACAGCTAACAAAAACAATCTATAACACTTTTGATGTTCTATCTGTCTTAAAGTAGATTAGGTGTGTGCAGTTGTGTGTTTCTTGGGTAAAGGTGTACGAATGCGTTTGTGTATATGTGTGTGCGTATGACAACTCCTGCAAGCGTTGCTGTGCTCTAAGTGTGTGAGGTGAGGGGGTTAAAGAAGCCACTGAAGTGCTATGAGTTGTATTGATCGGAAGTTCCCCAGTGCATTGATTATAATCCCTATGAAACCAGACAAGCAGAGGATTTAAAGCTCGACTTCAGTGATATTGACGGGTGGAATACTACTATTCTACTTCTGCTCAGCGTTTGAAAGTCTGTTTTGTAAATATTAGTTGTTATTGTCTATGCTGAGGCAGTGCCGCTATGGTACACATGCCATTTTAGCGGAGGAGTGACAGAGGACATCGTGTGACATCAGGGACTCATGACAGAATGTGGACTATCACGAGTGTGGGATCTTTCATGGATGTTTTTTGTCGTACTCTAAATATTAAAATAACCATCATGGAAAAGGCGATCTGAAATGTGTATCATGTTTGTGCTGCATGTTTCTAAGGATGTGTGTGTCAATTTTCTCTCTACAGAGCTCCATGTATTCTCTGGCCCTGAAGTGTCTGATCAGTCTGTCCACAGTCATACTGCTGGGCCTCATCATAGCCTACCATGCACGGGAAGTTCAGGTAAAACACATGCACATACATCCAACGGCAGACATACCTGTATACATACTGACACAAGCTAACGCACAGGCAGGTGTTTGACATTTTGGTAGCTTTAGTAGCTTAGCTTTGCAGAGAGTTAGAAGAGCATAGATACCATCCTAGAAACAGCTAGCCTGCTTTATCCAAAACGTAACACAATCTGCCTACCAGCACCTCTAAAGCTCACTAATTGACATGTTATATCTCGTTTGTTTAATCCGTACAAAAAGTTATAGCATGCTATAAAGTTAAAATGTCAGAACAACAATTTGTGGCTTCACAGAGAGTTATGTGCGGGATGATTTCAAGACTACAGGAAGTCACTGCCCCTGGCCAAGAAATAGTCACACACATAACCCACTGTAAAACCACAACTTTTCAGTAATTAGTGAGCTTTAGAGGTGTTGTTAAGCAGACTTTGTTACCTTTGGACAGAGCCAGGCAAGCTGTTTCCCCTTGTTTCCAGTCTTTATGCTAAGCTAAGCTAACCATCTGCTGGTTGTAGCTTCATATTTAGTGGACAGATATGAGAGTGGTATCAATCTTCTCATCTATCTCTTGGCAAGAAAGCATATTTCCTAAAATAGCGACTATTCCTTTAGTGCCTTCAGATTTTTGTTGGAGTGGTTTTCTTCAAATATAAACACAGGCATGTCTGAGCTTTATCCATAGTGTATACCCTATGTTGTCATCCCTCAGGCTCCTGAGATAGACCAACGGACCCAGGTGTGTGTCGGCTCCAGCCAATTAATGACATTAATGAGAGTCGTAGTGGGATCGACGAAACAGTATGCTTGGCTTTGCATCAAGTAGATACACACTGAATGTTAAATACACACTCAGCCAAAAACAATCATTCAATAGAAGCACAGAGAACACACATAAACAAGGCACACAAACACACATAGCCTCAACCTCTTGTAAGGCTGAAACAATCAATCAGAAATGCTTTCATGCTTCATGGTATCTGTTTTGCTGTTTGTCATTTCACTAATATAATGGTACCATGGTCATTTACCCGCGGTTTTCATCTGAAGCCATTTGCAATCGATGCACATTGACTATTTATGGGAGCCTTACAGGAATCAGACCCAATGAGTGCCGTGAACCAGCTATTACTCCCACCAGCTAAACCACGGAGCAACACTCATCCATCTAACCACATACTAGTTTAGTACTGCGACTTTTTTTCATCACATCACAGCTTGGTGCTGCTCTGAGGTTCAGTCTCTCCGTGGATCAATAACTAGACGCCCATTGCTTATTCACTGTCATACACAGAGACTGATAGAGTGGTAATCAGTCTGTAATAGGCAGCCGCTGTGTATTAAGATTCAAGATGAAAAGGAGCCGACTCAATGTATGCACATGTGCACGTGCGTGTGTGTTTGCATATATGGTTAAGCATTCATTGATAGTTTGATGTCACATTCACATACCTAGTCAGTCATCCACCCACACACACTGTGGCAGCTGCACGTGACAGGCACGCTAATACCGTTAGGAAAAGAAGAGATTGAGAGTAAAATCATTCCTTTTGATTAAATGAAGTGAGGAGTTTGGAGAGGGTGCTGTGAATGTACAAGGGGGGGAGCGCAGCAGGGTGGGAAAAGTGATGTTGGGATTTATCCCAGAATCACTTTGATAATAATTTGAGTGAGGAAGGTGATCATTTATAAGCATTTGTACTCTACAGCAGTTGACAGCTTTAAAGGATAATCCTGCTTTATTACAACTTGAGTATTATTTTTGTAGTTTGGGCCATTGTTTCTATTGGCCGAAATCTGGGAACACAGTAATATTGCAGTCAGATAATCAGACAGCTTACAAACTGTCCAACAGTTAGCCAGTTTATCTAAACCACTTTATTAGGAGGTAAAACCAAAGGTGAGCACATCTGAAATACTGGTAGTGATTCCTCGTTGAGCAGGAAAACTGTGTGCACACAACTAAGGTTTGGTCAAAGTTGAAACAGGAAGTTTAATCATTTTACTGTTTCACTTTGTGTCTCTTACTGTTTAAAACGTGTTTGATCAACCGACCACTCGTGATTTGTGCCCATTGCACTCCTTTTTAGCAATGTTGCCACATTTTCACAATTCCTGCAATTAACTTTATGAGTACAATGTTATGATTACCAATAGAAATCATGGCCAAAATTACAAGAATAAAACCCAACTTGTAGTAAACTGGAATTATCCTTTAAATTGTTGCTGGATAACAAAGGAATGTTTTTGCTACTTGGGGAAAGTGGAAACGAGCACTGAGTACAACACTAACATATTATAACAACTTTTTAAGTTGATATGGCAAACCTGTTAGCAAACAGTTGCTTATTTACACATCCAGCTGCTACGGAGCAACATTACTATTCATTTGGAGTCGTGTTTCGCCACCTGGCGAATGTAAGTCCAATATTCACTCTCTTTTATCTGTTTTGATCTTTGCCAACTCCTGAGGGAAATATCTGGCTCATTAGCTGCTAAATGCTCCACTATGTTCACCAGCTAGTCGCTAACTTTGTCTGTCTGCTTTTGGTGCTGAGCAGGTAGTGTACAGTGGGTTTTTAGAGCTTTTTCACTAAAAACTGCTGCAGAGGCAGAAAACAATGCTGATGAGGTGAGACTGAACCAAAACAGTAAAGTTGCAGGCCGGAAAACCCAAACAATGAGAGGATCTATAAAGCTCTGTAGAGCTGGGGGGTAACTGCGCGTGATAATTCTCCATGGGTTCATCACTACTTTCATGTACAAAATATTGATTATGAATCGCTTTGCAAGGCATTGTGGGATTCCAGGCGATGCAGGACTGACTGGTGACCCCCGCTGCCAGTGGGTCTTCACAGTTAGTGCTAAGCTAGGCTAAACAGCTGGCAAATTCAAAATTACACTAACAACTCTAAAGCTAACTAATACACATCATGTCATGTTCATTTTACCTTTACGTAAACAGAAATGTAAAAACAATTTGTGGTTGTAGGGGGAGATACATCCAGTGACAGTGTGCAGCATCCCAGAGTGCATGCGAAACTGCTTTCATATATATAGGCTACACCTGAAGCCATACACATGTATGCATGTTCATTTTATTATTCAGTACCTGCCTGCTGGTCCCAAGCCTGTTTGCTTATATACATGAGCAGCATAAGAAGTGCCAGTTTGTCTCTGTTTTTTGTTGTTGGATGGTTCAAACACACACAGATACACACCATGAGAAGTAATGCTGCGCGAAATGAAAGGCATTGTTAAATAAAGATCTCATCCTCAGATTACGACACTTATTACACTCTGCCAGAGCATTTTGCCCAGCATGTAACAGGATATTACATGCACGTACACACACAACACACAGACACACACATACACACACACACGTATATATACATTTGCACAGAAGGTTGGAGAGGCAGAGTCACTGGAGATCAGAATGATGTTATCAGGTTTAGCTGGCATTTATACCACCGTTCTCTCTCTCTCTCACTGATCTCCATTCCTCTCTCCCTCCTCATGTCTTTTATCTCACAGTACTTTTTTTTATCACCGTCAGTGTGCTCCTCTTTTTCTTTCTTTTTTCTGTCTTTCTCCAACTGCTTATCAGATCAGATCTGTCTGCTCTCTCCTCCACTGGGCCTCAATTCAATTTTGTTGTTGAGTTTCACATCCTTTCTTCCTGACTCCTCTCCTACCTTGTTACTTAGCATTCAGCTTCTCACCTATTTACCCATCTACCCATCTTTAACACTTGCCCCTTTCCATTTCCATACTCTCCCCTTTCCATTCTGTATTTCTCTGCTTTCCTCTTTTTAATGTTTCTCTCCTCTTCCTCCTCTCTCTCCATCTTCACTGTCTCTTCTAATCTTTCAGGGGATAGTCCAAACCCAACTGTGCTCAGCATGAAATAAGGAAAAACAATCAATCTAGACTACAGATTACAAATGTATCCCTTTTCACTGCCATTAAAGAAAATAATTTGAGTTCTCACAGTAATTAGCTTGTTATGGAACAGATATAATTGTTCTTTGTATAAAGCAAGTGGTAGCATGCTGTAACGTGTGTGATTTAAAGATTTTTGCGCTGTCATTCCAGCGTTACAGTGAAAAACAACAGAGAAGAAGAGACAGGGAGCTGACATAAAAAAATGTTTGATTTGAAGTGAGAACATTGCAGTTTTGTGTTGTGCTCAGTCAGCAGAGCAACATTGACATTCCTGGCTTTGTTTCTTTCATTTTCAATCCAGCAAACTGGAAAGTTAAAATCCTGGCCAACAATGAAAACAAATGTAACGTAAATGTAAATGTAACAATGTAACAATGTAATGCTGCTGTAACTTTGATGTTCATTACTTTACTGTGTGTTTAGATTCAATCAGTGGAACACAAATTAGCACATTGCCAAATTCTCTAAATCCTTTTACAGTGAGATATTTGCTGTTAAAATACCCAAATGTTAGATTTTCACAGTCATCAGTGATGTTCCAACATTTTTCTGGGATGGCTTCTGATTTTTACCAAAGTCTGTCATGTTCTCTCAGTTGTTTTCACATACTTCTTTGAGCAAACTAATCCCAAGAATCAAAATGTATCTAGGGTTCTAACTGGATCAAAAATATATTATCCATAAAATACCATCTCATCGTCATCTATTATTTACTTATTAGTTTTAGAATTTTACTGATCAGATGGGTTTGAGACCCTTTGCCACATTAACTGTACAAAAAGATCTAAATTTGGGGGATTCAGTTACATTTATTTACAATTCCAGATAAATGCATTGTCATGGTGCCGTTAGTTGTTTTTCAGGTTCCTGTTTTATTTTGAAGTATTGTCTTGTGTTTCCAGTGTGTTCCTGCCCCTAGTGGCTCTGTCCTTGATTGTTTTCACCTGCTCTCCTTTGCACACCTGCCCCTGATTCCCTCGTTAGCCTTTTCCTATGTATACCTGTCCTTTTCCTTTGTTTTCTGTCGGTTCATTGCGAGTGTCAGTGTTATGTTTTCTGGTGGTTCCTGTGTGTGCTGTTGGATATATTTCTAGTGCTCTGCGATTCCTTGTACCCGGACTTGCCTTCTGGTTTGACTGCCTACCTGTGTTACCAGTAAGAGCATAAATAGATTATTGTAACTACTTTGAGCCTCCTCTACTGTCTGCATTTTGGGTCCTTCTCCTGTCGTTCCTGGCTACACTCATGCCTGACATGCATAGTTTCATTGTTACCATTAGTAAATCAAATAAAGCTTAATTATATTTGACATTAAAGAATTACAAATGTTTTATTGTTTCATAATGGGAAGTGTCTTCATTGATACAACAAATATCCCCAATATCCTGTGCTACTATTACAATAAGACATACAAATGACTGAAATGCTGATAGTCTAGGACAAAGTGGTTATGGTTGAAAAGTGCTGAAAATCTGACGCACGTTTTCATGAATGTTTGATTACTTTTGTTTGTTCCTTTTTCCTCTGTGGGAGTAACAAGCATTTCCTTGTTCTGATAATGTCTTAAACTTTGGCAAAAATGTACAATTCTCAAGTGCTTGTTCAGGTAGTTATTGGTGTGCCATGTCTGGTATTTCCAGCTCTGCTCTGCAATTTGCATAAAAGCACAAGATTGGACTGCAAGGGGCGATCAGACCCTTCTGGCTCGGTGGAAAAAGTTATGACATTTTATCTTAAAGCAGTCTGGAATCGTTTCGGCTCTTAACAGAACAGTTTGTTGCTACAGATCTACAAATGTACAGTACTTACACACAGTTCGGATGTGTGCAGTGTAGTGTTTCATAAAGCAACTTTTTTTTTTTTCTTAGCAGTTTAAGATTTATTTAGAAAACCATGAGTAGCACAGATTTACCTCTCCAAGGGGAACTCCACTGATTTTATGCATCGTCTGTTTACAGGTCTTGATGAGTACTACTGCATATGTGAGAAAAGTTGTATAAAGCCTTTTGTGGCTCCAGTAGGGGCTGTGCTAAATCTGATCAGTTATCTCAAAAGATGTCACAGTTGGGACTGAAGGTTGCTAAATTTAAAAAAGAAACAAATCTGGAGATGTGGAGTTAGAAGTGATCTTACCAAACATCTGTAGCCGGCTCCTCATCTCTGCTTGAGGCTACATTAGCTGCTACTAGCATAACATTCCTGAATCTCTGACCAAACTGTCGGTGGTTGAGTTGCATTGTGGGTAATGTAGGTGCCAGGTTTTGAAGAATGCTTAGGGGAAAAAATCATGACATCTCTGGTCCTGATTTGGAACTTTTTTTAAAACTGCTAAAGCGTTTAAATAAATCAGGTTTTATCCCTAAAGATACCTTCACATATATGATCTTGTCCATTATTTATGCAGTATTTCTTTCTCAGTGATTTCAGATCCTATTTACTTTGCAATATATTGTGTATACGCACTTTTGGCACATTTGTCGTTATCTTCTCCCCTTGTCTCACATTTTTGCATAACATTTTGATAGCCATATTATATAAACACCAACAAGAAGAGCCATTGTTATTACAGACAAGACTGGATTAACTTGAACAGTGTTGTCACGGTAACTATGCCATATTCCTGCTGGAGTGTGACAAATCAGTTAGTATTGTACCTGGTTTAGGAATCTATTCTATCAAGAAAAATTTTACATCTTAACAAATTTTAAGGAGAAAACCTTACAAAACCCTGGGTCAGTGGACACTGCTGTGGTCATTGAATAAATGTAAAATAGACTTAAAAACACAATGATCAGGGCTCTGCAACATTAACATAAACCAGTATTGTGTTTGTAATCATGGTTTCATCTCTGCCTTTGACAATGTATTTCTTTCCTCACTTTCATTTTGTACGGTTGGGTTTAACCTTGCTTAGTGAGTACTTCTTTGTAAGATTTCTTCACTAATTATTTGTAACTGTGTTTAGACGGAAGAGATGAAGACTCTTATCATACAGATATTATTAGAACTTGAGCTGAGATTGTTATCACCACCATGAACTCAGGAGACATGAGTTAATAATGCATCCGATTGATTGATTGAGATTGGTTAGGAATAATGGAGGCTGAGATTTGAAATATCAGTCTAACCAATGATGAATCAAGAAAAACATTCTAAAGACAGCTGTTATTATGAACCACAGTTTCCAATCTAATCGGAAAGATAAATGATTCATAAGGCCAAAACCAGGCTAACCATTTGTTTATAAAACTCACAATATCTGCGAATTTAGTGTTTCATGTAGCAGCCAGAGATGTCCATGCATGTATGTTCATGTGTTTAGAAGTTATTGTCTGTTGTGTGACTCACTAATCTGCCAGCTCACCAGTGGCTTTCTCTTCTGTTCTTCACACATACAGACGCACACACTTTTACATACCCAGCAACAAGTTCTCTAAAATGAAAGGATTCATTTTAGCTCATAAACTTGCAAGAAATCCAGACTTGAAAGGCAAAAATTGAATTGTTGTTGAAATGAATCAAATACAACCTCTAAGAGAGTGTGTGAGAAAGAGATATTTCTCCAGTCCATTAGTGCACTTTAAGCATTAGTGAACTGTGTTATTCAGTTACTTTTGGAGGATTTTAGAAGCAGTCCATTGATCAAGAAGACACCAACTTGGCACTCACAGCCACTCAATGGCAAGCAGATGGCATTAGGAAAATAAAGTGAGCAGTTGTTTTCTTTAAAGTCCTGAGACGTCTAATACTTGGACGCTCATTTCATGATGTCATGTTCTGCAGATTCTGCATAATGTACATCCGCCCTGGGAACTATAATGGTAGAGAAAATGAGAGTGAAGTAAACTACAGCATCCCTCTTAGACTGTAGATATGAAAGAAGCATTTCACATTATTTCCAAGAAATGTTAATCTTGCTAGCCTCTGGCCATTTTTAGTAACCCAGTTTGATTTTCATATTTGCATTGAATGAAGGAGATTCCTGGTCTCAAGACACAGCTGGTGGAATCCTTTTCTTCACTCTCTCCCAGTTGCTGTTTTTAGTCTTTCTAGTGGCAAACTCGGCAACATCGCTCATGCACACACCGAAGCCGTGAACCTTTCCACATCTCTCACACTTTCCAACACTTCGTTTTCACTTCCATGGCACCCTCTCTCCTTCCTTTCCTCTGTCGACTGTGTAGAAACAGCCATGGGGGTGTTCCCTCAGAGCTGCAATTAAAGTCAAGGAAAGCGTGTTATCCTCTCTGCATATTCACGTATATTTGGGTGTGTGAGTCTGTGTGTGTGTGTGTGTGTGTGTGTGTGTGTGTGTGTTTGGCTCGCCCCAGTTATTTTCTGCCTGTTCCAGGGATTTCCATGCTGTAGGACCTAGACATTTCCCAGAGGTGTGACTATGCGTGCATGCTTTGCAGTGTTCGTTCTGTCACCGTCTCCTTCAGTGATTAGGGCCATCTCCATCCCAGACTGAGGTTTAGTCTTTTCCCTCCCGCGGGAAATGCCGACATGAGGCTGATTTGCCTGCATCTGACTCTTTTTTAGAGTCTGTGCTATATATGACAGGGCCGTCTGGATGTGTGTCTGCATGTAAAATTGTCCCTGCATGTCTTTCTTGCTCGATTGGCAGAGTTTGGCCAGCATTGCGTCTGGTTTCGTGATGAGAGACATGTGCAATCAGGGACTTAACACGATTACCGAGGTACGATGGCCGCAGGGACTGGAAGGGGTTGAGGCATGGAAGGATGGATGGATGGCTGAAGAGGAAAGATGGAGGGGTGACAAACTCCTCCAGCAGGTTTCATATGTAGCAGTGGGAGATGCTTGGGGTGGAGCATGTCCTCTCACACCTTCACCTGTGAAGAGACCTCAGCTTGTCTTTGGTGCTTCACACATTTCTCCTTTTTTCTTTTTTGTCCCCCTTCTCTCTCGCTGGCCTGCGCCTTATTTTTTCTCTCTTACTTTGCCGTCCTTCTGTCCTGCCCGCTTTCTGTCACCTTTGCTTGTCCCTTGCCCTCTGCCACGTGATGCCATGTTTTCTTAAAATGTAGAAAAAAGAACAAAAGACACTTTTTCCCCATGATCTTGATCATTTTTCCCTATGGGCTTGTTCTTTATGTTCAAGTTTATTTAGCTTTCCTGTCCTCTGACCTTCCTCCCTGTTTCCCTCCTGATAGACAATCCCTACCTACTTTTCCTCTTCCCAACCCCTCCTCCCTCTGTCCTGGTCACATTGTGGCAGTGGCACTCACTCACTCCCATTGATAGATTACTTTCCTAATGGAATTTAATTATTTATCCCTTCCTTGTGGCGATTTAGCCAGGAAAAGACCGACAGCAGGAGCGCGAGGGAGGACAGGACAGAAGGGGAGGGCGGAGGGAAGAGGAAGGAAGAGGCACTCATTTCCTCCAGTGGCAAGAAACTGGATCACCTCTGTTTTGATTTGGAGAGATGTCATTCAGAGAGAGAAGGAAGGGGGAATAACAGAGAGAAAGACAGGGCTGATGGAGTGGCTCTGTCTCACACACAGCTGAGAGAAAAGAATGAATGACATAAACATGGAATTTGTTGCCCTACTCTCTGTCTTAAACTAGCACACACAGATACTTATATTTGTCACTTAGGAGGACATTATCCCTGCATGAAATTCAGTGATTTACTTTACCTCCCATATATGGGAACCAACTTTTTGTTCCCAAATGGGAGGTGAGTCCCCGTAATGTGACTGTGCAACTAGATTTTTGTCCCCAAAATGTGAGTACACACACACACACGTAAACCTTTGCAAGTCTCTGCCGAGAACATGACAACCTGTCTGTGCTTTCCTCTCTGTAGCTCTTCACTTGCTGTCACACACACCTCTCGGTCTTTTTTCCTGTATCTCCTTTCTTTCTTCTTGTCTTGTCTCTCAGTGCTTTTCCGTCTTTTTGACTCTCTTCCTCCCTCTTCCTCCTGCTCTCTCTCTCTCTTTCTCTCGCTGGGGATCCTAATTAAGCTTGGCTGCTCTTTGATGTTGTCGCCTTGGCAACAGTCACCATGACGAGGCTGGGTCTGCACACTCTCTCTCAAACTCACTCAGGCATACACAAATACAGTAGTACACATACACAGTACACACACACAGTACACACACAATGAAATCATTTAAGAATACAGCCAGCGTTTGACCCTTGGTTCAAATGATAGCTTACACAATGACTCAGGTGTGTGCGTAGGCTACATATGTGTGTGTGTACACATGTTGGCTACATATGTGCACACACACATACAACAGTAGAACAAGGAAAACACATACATCCAGCTGAGCTAGATATAGATAATGATGAAATATGCAGTGTGTGTATCAATAGGTGGTTGAGAAATTGTCAGAGCTTCAGTCCGCCTTCATCATGACAGTGACCAGCTGGCTGTCATGCCCACTTCTGATGTTTGACCTGTTATATTTTTTTTGTTTTCCTAAATAAATGTTTATGTGGGCTAAAAGACCTTGAGATGAATCATGTGGTAAAGCGCAATTGTTAACGCTGGCTGTTTCTCAAGGCAGTAGGCTACAGCATCTGGTAAACTCAGGGGAGCAGGGGAGTTCCTCATTTCTCTCACGTTCTTTCTTTTTAGGCACTATGTGGCGCTTCTCTCTCTCTCTTTAACCTTTTCTGTCCACTGCAAGAATCTCCTATCAAGACATGTTCTAGTCCTAAAATGTTTTATTTTAATATATGAAAAAAAATGCATGCAATTTCACTGCTAAATTGCAAGATTCCTACCTGTTTCAGATGTAAATCAACATGCCTCCAAGAATACTGTACAATCAAGTCCAATATTTTGATATTTCCTCGTTCCTATCTTTATCTCTTCATTTCCTCTGCACTTAATCCATCTCTTTCCACCAGCTTCTCCTCTCATTAACCCGACCTCCCCCGCCACCTCCTCCCCCACCCCCCAGTTCCTGTCAGCACCGTCTGGAGGAGGGCCCCTGTAATGAAACCTGCTCTTACCACTTTGGTGACAATATCAAGAGTAACCACAGCAATTATGAACCCCAAACATCAACATACAGGGAGGGAAAACTGCAATTAAAGTAACATTGTTAGGCACGTGCTCATGCAACTGGAAGAAATACCAGCATAGTGGGGTTTTTTAGAAAAATATAGTGATTGTGATAATTAGGAACCTGTTCAGTTTCAGATGACTTGGCATCTTTAGTAAAATGTTTGTAAGAGCTGTAGGTTATATGAAAATGAGCCTAGGCGCTATGTGGAGACTGAATAGATTACTGATTAGATGGATGGTGTTTTACATCTCAGGAAAAGAGACATTTACTCTAAATTGCTGCTGGTTCCTTTAATCAGATCAGTCAGCTGTACTGATGAGTGGACTCAGTGGCAGAGGATCATGATGAAAAGTTTGCACAGCGACGCATTAAAACAAGTGTAATTTCTTCCCTCTTTTAACTCTCCTTCCTGTCCCCGCAGCTGTTTGTCATTGACAACGGAGCGGACGACTGGCGCATCGCCATGACGATGGAGAGGGTTCTGCTTATCGCTCTGGAGCTGCTGGTGTCTGCGGTGCATCCAGTTCCCGGGGACTTTAAGTTTCAGTGGCGGGCGCGGCTGGCCTTCTCATATGCGCCGTCGCAGGCTGAGGCTGACCTGGACATGGTGCTGAGCGTGCCCATGTTCCTGCGCCTCTACCTCATCGCCAGAGTCATGCTTCTGCACAGCAAACTCTTCACCGATGCCTCCTCCAGGAGTATAGGTGCCCTAAATAAGGTGAGGTATTAAGGCCAAGAGCTCTCTCCTCTGAATTAAATCTGTGTCCACACTGTCCCTTTCAACTATGTCAAGTCCTTCCTTCTGCTCTGTGCTTCAAGTCACCCTGTTTCTTTTCACCTACCAGTTCAAATCCCCTTCCTCTCCTTTTGTTATTGCTGTGCATAGAGACTTAAATGTAAGCTGTGGTGGATCTTTCATAATACAATATATGAGACGGGAGCATGAAATGGGAACGAGATATTGCAAACGAGTCAAATGGGGCATGAAAAGAAAGAACTCGAATGAGATTGCAATACAAGCGCGGAGAAATGTGTACGAGCCATGCAACAAATGACTGGTGCCAGGTTTGTAATGACTTTAAACGCTAACCATTACTGTAAAATCAGGAAGTAGAGATGTAGCGTGTGGTGGAAATATGCAAACTACAAGGAGGAGGAGGACAGTGGGAGAGATGGAGTAGATTTTAGATGAGTAATTTAGCAGGTTGCGAGTGTATCTGTGATGGCACTATTCTGACCCTCAGGCTACAGTGACGGGGAGAGGAGGTGAAGCTGACATTGAAGTGCAGCTCGAACATGACAACTCATTTATCAGCTGCTTAACCCTTCCAGGTCTCAAACGTTGCTCTCAGATCATCCATCTGCCAGAAGTTGATGACAAATGAGCCACGGATAAAAACTACACTGAAATAGGCCAATTACTCAAAGACACTGTATAGCTTGACCCGTGTCGGAGGGCGAGCCCCGATCTCGACTCCAATTACAGTGGAGATTCTCCAAGTGCTGCCGCTATCAAAAGCTACTCAGAAGACTCATTAGTAAAACATCAAGTCTGTGTGGGAAACAGTGTTACAGGATGACGTTTCAGAGCTACGCAATGCTAACCCGTGAAAAAAATGTGTATTACGAAGTCATTTATCAGCTCTACTATACTGAGTGTGTGTACTTGTGTGTGTGCGTGCATTGCAGGTGCATTTTAACACACGGTTTGTAATGAAAACCCTCATGACTATCTGCCCCGGGACGGTGCTGCTGGTCTTCAGCATCTCTCTGTGGATCATCGCTGCCTGGACCGTACGAGTGTGCGAAAGGTCAGTAACAAAGGTGGTTTATTTGGGCGTGTGTATGTGTTTTTATTTATTTAAATATAATCTGGGACATGTGTGCAGCATAATCCATCTTTAGACTTCTGTTTATGAGGCTTTCTCACCAGGTGTACAGGAGATGGAGTTGTTATTTCCTTTGTCCATTTTGTCTCATAAATCAGCAATATAATACTATCCTGAAAGCTACGGTAACACTTCATTTTAAACCGATTCAGCATTTATAAGCAGTATACACACACTTAATTTCATTGAAGCACACTATAATGTAGTTTTAAGCCGATATAAGGACATTAATGTTTGAGTATTTGTCAACTACTAGACCTTCTCCAATGACGCATTTATAACTGATGTATAAACATATGAATGAATGATTGATTATAACAGAGCTGAAATTACAATTCAGTATATGATATGTGAACAAACGCACATGAACAAATTGTTACCACATGTTATGCATTTTCTAACTGTTTATACACATGTGCAAAGACTGGAAACAGGGAGGAGTTTTATAGTTTTTCTGGGGTTTTATAACCTGAAGTAAGTTATTCTACATACACAGGTAGAATACATATTGTACTTAAATACTTCAAATATGAAATAGCTACTGACGTAGCCATCTCGCTGTTACTGAGGAAGTGTTTCAAACTGTAAATCAAATTGTCCACTTTCGGTATATTTAAAGATTGATAATCTGATTTCATGAGTTAGGTAATGTTACTGATATACCATCAAGAGGAAAGCAAATAGGGACCATAATAAGTGAGATAATCAAGGAAATATGGGAAAATGTCAGTTGGTTAATAAGCTTGATTAAATGCATCATTGCCCGGCTACTGGGAAGCCGTTGTTTGGTCTACATCTAAGTTTAATTGGCATTTCCTCCCCTCTCCAAACCAAATTAACACAGGAAAAAAACATATAAAACTCAATTAAACTGTTTCAAACATGGTGCAAATTTGAGAATTTGGAGAGTGTGTCCCTTCGGGCTAGAGAATAGAGTGCTCAGAGCATATCTATTGCTAACATCCAGGGCTAAAATTCACGTTTTTTTTCTGTCTGAATAGTTTTTCAGAAAACAACTTTGTTTCAGATATGCACCAGGTTTGGTTGCTATAGCAACAGCATTGTGCATAGTGCAGGAATGATGGAGGCAAGAGCTGCAGTTATGTGTTATGTTCTATGTCAGGCACAGTTGAATGACGAGTTTGAGGTCCTGTCTGCAAATGTGGGCAGACGGGACCTCAAACATGTCATTCAACTGTGCCAGTGGGCCAGTTAAAAGTGGGGTAGGCAGTATTTTTTGGCGTCATTGGGCAAAAATTCCATAGTAACCATCCAGTATATTGTAATTCAGGTGGTCTTAGAGAAAACCTCTACCTCTGCCCCTCCTCTTGGCTCTGATTTCAGGCTTCAGAAAATCTATCCCGTGACAGGAGACAAACAGTGGGGAATAACTTTTGAGGGGGGACAGTGGTGTGTGTGTGATGTACTAGCCTCTCATCCTGCTGCTGGATGGCATTGCAGCTGCCTCCTGGGGCACTGCTCTGCAGTCATGAAGAGATGAAGGGGCATCTTTGAAAAGACAAGTTGCGGTGGGAGGGACCGCGGTCTTGGTGAGGCTCACGCCGTGGAGAGTGAGCACTACGTAACCAACTCCTGCAGCTGCCGGTCGAAGTTGTGGGTTTGGTGGGAGGGGCTTAGCGGAGCAGCAGAGAGAGGCGAAAGGTTTTGCATAGACTGCACAGATTTTGCCTACCCCACTTTTAAGTAGTTTTTATTTATTTATATCTTTTAATAGTGACTGACTTTATCATCTGAACACATCTTTTTAGGTATCATGATGCCCAGGATGTGACCAGTAACTTCCTGGGAGCCATGTGGCTTATCTCCATCACTTTCTTGTCCATCGGCTATGGGGACATGGTTCCTCACACCTACTGTGGCAAAGGAGTCTGTTTGCTCACAGGAATCATGGTCAGTACATGTCCTCTTTCTCTCTCTTGCTCTCCCTCCCCTCGGTGCTGTCCTCGCCTCGTTCAAAGGTCAGCAGATTAGAGAGCATGCTGTCATTTGCGAGAGAAATACTGCCATTTGTGTAATTTGAGCAATCCTCCCTGAATTAGCCTGCATCTGTACATCTGTGTGTTTTGGGTGTGTAGGCGTGCAAACAAGAGCATGTTAGCAGTTTGTGCGCACGCGTGTGTGCGTGTGTGTCTGTGTCTACGCGTGTTATTCCCTTATCTGTCCTCATTGCATAATGAAGGTCCCACCTTTCAGTGTGCCATGTCCTCCCACTCTCTCTCTCTCCCTCTCTCTCTCTCTCTCTTTCATTTTCTTTCTGTACCACTATTTACCTCTCTCACGTTCTGTCTCTCTTTCTATTTATCCCTCTATCTCTCTTTTCCTCTCTGTCCGTCCCTCCTTCCCTGAGGCCATGTGTTTATTTCTATCCACCGTCCATCTGTTAGTATCAGTGTTTAAGCTGCTCCTCTATTTGCTTCACTTCACAGGTGTTTTTTCCTCCTCAAACTATTTCTTTCTCTTCTGTCTGTCTTGTTTGCTTTCTGTCTTTGTCTCATTAACTGTCTCTGTTTTGTCATACTGGCCTTTTCATTTCTAGCTTCCTTTTGTTTAAAGGAAATTGGTAGACACTACTCCTCTTTCTCCATGCTATCACTTTAACATGCACTGTTCTGAATGATTGGAGGAAATTAGTGTTTTTTCAAATGCAAGAAAATTAGAACTTCTAAATAGCTCTACAGCTAAATGTCAAGTTATCTCAAATTAAATGTGCTAATAAGTACTGTGGCTTTTGCTGATTTTTCAGGGCAGGAAGGAAAGACTCAAAATATAACAATAATATGTTACCTGAGAATACTTTTCTCATAGGACACCATGTGCTACATGTTGTATGTTGCCAAAGGGGAGAGTGCAGTGAGTAATAGAAGACAGTGTGCAGCTAAAGGGCTTAAAGTCACTGCACAGTTGGTACTCATTGGGGATAATGCTGTTTTTTAAACAAATTAGGGAGAGACTCTGTTACAGACAGTAATGCATTAGGTACTACATTATCAACGTGTTTCTCAAAATGGCATTCTTGCAAAAAGATGAGGAAACCTGGATGAGACATTTGAAATGTCATCTTTCATTAATGCCATGGATGCCACTTTTGTCCTTTTTATGTGTTTAAAACCTGAGGGAATCATTGCGCATAAGCTTTTACTAGCTTAATGTTTATTTACTGGAAATAATGTCAGCAGTGTAGTTGAGCTTGTTAAAGTGAATAAAAAGTAAAGGCAATGTGCTCAGAAAAAAAGAAGAGCACCACTTAACATTTTAAAAAGCACCTCTAAACAGTCCTCAGCTCAGTCAAGTTACATGCTAAGATGTGATAATGTGACCACTGACTCGGTGGTTATGAAAACAAACAGCAGAGCTTCTGAATTATTTCATCAAGAAGATAATGAGCTGCTAAAATAGCATTTTATTACCACTGCGTCAATCTACCATTTACACAGTTACATGCCTAGTCCTTTATACTTAAGCTAAGTGTGTTTTGTTAAAGTGTGCCTAAAGTCAAGCAGAAACCACAATGGCCTTGTGTAGAAGTACCTTAAGATGCAGTTTAATGACTGCTGGATGATGGTTCAAGACAAATCAAGAGAGCTAATTAGAAAATGCCCTCAACATAACTCTCAAAATCAAAAGCCCTTAATATTTTCCACAACAAGCAAGTTACTTTACTTACTGTGCTTACTAGTGCTGCTTTGGAAATAAATGCTTTTAGTCTTTAACCTTTTATAATGAATGTGCTACATCGTAGTGTAAGTGTGTAGCACTGGCTGGAATCATGTAGGGTCACATAGATGATTTTGATGTCTATGTTTGTATTTCTCACTAGCTACTTCCCCAAAACTGCCAAAAACCTGCATGTATATTCTTTCATCCTTACTGTGTATGTCCAACCTGTCTGTATTTGCCAGCTCACCTGCTTTCTTTATAGTCCATTAAATGTGTGAATAAACACACACACACACACACACATACCCCCATTTGCTGGGTGAATCATCCAATCAGTTTTTTAGAGTACAACTCTTACTATCATGTTAACACACACACAAAGACACAAAACGGGGTGGATACAGAACGTCCCAAGCCCACTGTTACAGACTGCATCCTCCACACAAACACTGACACAGAGCTTGACATACACTCTTTGTAGGACTCCCACACACACTCTCCTGTCCTGTCACACACACAAACACACTCTCACTACACTCTGTGTTCAGAGTGGTTTATTTTCGTTGATCATCAGAGAAGGAGTGAGGATGCAGGTAGAATGAGAAAGGTGAGGCTTGTATGGGTGAGGGAGACCAGGCGCAGCAGGTTGTGGGAAAAGAGAGCGTGGAAGTGAAAAGGAGAGTGAAGGGGAGGTGGGGGGTAAGGGTTAAAAAGTCGAGGGCAGAGAACAGGATATGATTTTTTCCTTTATTGGGAATTAATGTAATGAGTTTCTATAGGAGAAATTCTCACCGCCGTTACTATGACAACACATGAAAGGCAACCGTGTTGGAATATACCACTGCCCCGTGGCTACCTGGGGGTGTGCCAGGTGTTAGTGTGTATGTGTGTGTTTGTGTGTCGTGGGTGGGTGGATGGTGGTAGGGTAGACTACCACAACATGTTTAAATATAGTGAACTATATGTTGTCCTTATATACAGCAAAAAGTGTATGTTGTCTAAATTACAACTCCTATCGGATAATTCAGTTCATGTATGTTCATGCATGTGTGTATTTGCATATTTATATCTTCATTCATGCATGTTAGTATGCAATTTACTTTACCCCTAGTTAGTATTTATAAGCAGCAGATAAATGTTCAATAAATGGTTTATAACACAATATAAAGTAGTTGTATGCAGACCTAAGTATTAAGTGTATTAATGTATTTGTCAACAACTACAGTATAACTCCACCTGTGGGCACCCATACAGTAAGTGAACACTGGTATAAACAGATAATGAATGAAACACAGTTGTAATTATACAAAATGTCTGACAAATACTGTACACAAATAAAAACTTAAAATTGCCTTAAATCTGCACACAACTACATTATATATATTATTATATATATCCACTGATCAAATGTTTATATACTGCTTAAGTTAAAGTAAGGTGTTACTGTGTTTGTGTTTTTGTTTGTCTTCCATCTACTGCAGCTTCTTGATATACTGTAGTTCTGGATGGGTTGTCAGGTTAAATAGATGCAGAGTAGCTGCTGTTTCAAACCTATTTTGTGCTTTTGTCTGTCCCTAAGTGCTTGTATTGTGCACACTAATTAAGCAAATTAAATTTCTTATATTTTTGTGTTGAACATCTTCCCCTCTTTCCTCTTCATGCTCCTGCTGCCCTGTTTGGAAAACTATTTTCCACCATTTGGCATGAAGCTAAAGAGATGCAGTTTTTACCTGCAGTGTGTGGATGTTGTACAGAAGCACAGATGGGTGATTCCCCCCCTTTTCTGACAGCTACATCCATGGCTGCGCTGTAGTGGAGGAAACGAGGGAAACACCCAGGCGTATGAAACAAATCACAGCAGCACAGCCATCATCAGCCGTGTCACTCTGTGGAGATTGCACAAGGAACCCTGCTGAAATCAAATGGATGCAGTTGTATACACCAACAAACTTTCATACACACACACACACACACACACACACACACACACACACACACACACACACACACACACACACTAGAACATGCATGCACATACACACATGGCCTGCCTTAACAAACCAATCAGCACCCCACTGTTTCACACGTACACACACACACACAGTTGGGTACATGCAGACTGGGCTGCACTTGTACATACTGTACTGTAACAAATTCGTCGGGGGCTCTTTTCCCTAAAGCACAGACATGTATGAATGCTCTAAGGGTTTTCCATCGGCTCTCATCTTTTATTCATAGTTTTTGAATAAACACAAATAGAGTGGATGAGTGTATAGACGTGGGCACTAATGCCTGTTTGTGCGTTACATTTTACTGAACCCAGCCAAAGTTATTTTTGGCAAACCTGTCTTATCGGTCGAGAGTGTGCACGATGAAATCTTGGCTATTTCCTGCACGCTTCAAAATGTTGCATGCTCTCGCTCTCTAACTCACCATGTATCTCTTTTATTCTCTGCCTCTCTCTCCCACTGTGAGGTGCACACACTCAAAAGCAGGAGGGAAGAGCACTCATACATTTTCATTTAATACTTTTAATCTTAATTCATTACTTATCAGGAGATATGTGACCTCATTAACATTGCCTTCTTCTCCATCTTTCTCTCCTCCTATCCTGTGCACACACCCTCGCCTCCTGCATTCATCTGTCTCTCCAACCGCTCCCTCCGTGTTTCCTTCCTTCCCCATTTATACTTACTCATAGCTCTTCACTCTTTATCTTTTCTTCCCTTCTCCCTCTGTTCCTCTCGGTGCCTGCCCCTTCAGAGGAACCTGTGAGCACTCAACATCCCCACTGAAAACAGTGTCTAATCTGAAAGTTAATTAAGTCTGTCTTCCTCCCGTGTTCCTGCTCCTCTTCTCTTCTCAAGCATGTCTTTCTGGTTGAGAGACTGCTGTCACTTTCTCCCAAATGAATTTGCCATATGTCCCGCGAGGGTCGAGCTGTAGTACAGATAAAGGAGTCCGTGTTTTACACTTCCTGCAGGCCTCAAGCCTCCAGTGACAGGAAAAGACTGACACCATGTAATTCAGATTGACAGCATCTAATTAAATGAAATTAGGTGGTGTCAATCTGTGTTTTTTTGTCTATAAGGGGCATATTTTTCAGCAACATATAGAGGCGATATAGAAGGGATCTCACACCAGATGGATTGGAAGTGAAAATAGACTTGGCTTGTCTCTCAACATGAGGAAATGTGGTTCTGGAGCAGAGCTATCCCTCTTAATCCTCTTCTCTCTCCCATTCACTTCTCCTTCTGTCATGCGTCTCCCTTCCTCATATTTGTCCTCGCTCCCTTCAATCATCTGGGCTAATACCCCGGCCAAAAGCCACCGATTCACCAATTTCTCCTCTTTACTGACTGACTCAGTGCTCTGTTTTCTTCTCTCTCTCTCTCGCTCTCTCTCTCTCGCTCTCTCTCGCTCTCTCTGTCTCTCTCTCTCTCAGGGTGCGGGCTGTACAGCTCTTGTGGTTGCCGTGGTAGCCAGGAAGCTGGAGCTGACCAAGGCCGAGAAACACGTACACAACTTCATGATGGACACGCAACTCACCAAGAGGGTGTGTAGGCTTGTGTGGTGTGAATGAGTGTGTCTTGCATAAATAAAGCAAAACCAAAAATCATTTTTAAAAGAAAGCACACATTTTCTGAATGCACCACTGGGACTCGAACAGAGATGTAATTTATAAACGAGCCTGGCGAAATGCCTTGTCCTTTCACTGCCCCTCCTTCACTCTCCCCAACTACTATATCACACTAACACCCTGTATTGTTGTGACATAGTGCCATGTTATTTGAGTAAGTGAAGGCAATAAAAGGTCATCTCTTCTTCTTGCCCTCTCTGTTCTGCTCCCTCACTTACTGTTTCTCTCTCTTTCCTTCTCCGATCTTTTTCTTACCACATGGCCACCCTCCCACCTCTCCTCTCCTCTGACATTTGTCTCTCTTACAGTAAATCCCTTTCTCTCTCTCCCTCTTTCTATCTGTCGCTGTCTCTTCTCTCCTCCCTCCTTTGCCCTCTCTTTCCTTTCGTCCTTGCACCCTCCCTGCCTCCTTCCCTCCATCTCTCACTCCCTCCCTCCTCTGGTCCTTTTCAATTTTTCATACAGTTGAAAGACCCAAGTTTTAAAAATAGCTCCCATATCAAATATGTAGGGTACATTATGGCAGCAGGGTATCTGGGTGATCAATAATTTCAGTGTGGATAAGATATTGACAGAGAAGCCAAATAGACACTCTATTGGAGCCGGGCTCAACTCACCTTCCTGCAGGCTCCGGCCAGGTCTACCAGACTCTATTTTCACAAGACGTTTAACATTTATTATTTGTGTGGGTTTTTGCATGTATATTAATTACAATCTTGAATTCAGCCAACCATCTAAAGCAGTTGTTCCCAACCTTTTGTGCCTGATGTACCCATTTGAATGGATTTGAAACTGGATGTGTTCTTGGAATATATTAGGCTTGAAATATCTCAGCAACTATTGAATGGGTTGTCATGAATTTAGACATTCATGGTCACCAGAGGATGAATCCTAATGACTTTTTTGGTGATCCCCTGACTTTTCCTCTAGCGCTACAGGTTGACATCTTCGGCTTTTAGTGAAATATCTTGACAACTGTTGGATGGATTGCCATGAAATTTTGTACAGATATTCACCTCAGCTGTACTGTGTGTTTTGTGCTAATTAGCTAATGTTAGCATGCTTAACAAAGATGGTGAGCACGGTAAACATTATGCCTACTTGATATCAGCATGTTAGCATTGTCATTGTAAGCATGTTGGTATGTTAGCATAGTCATTGTGAGAATATTAGAATGCTAACATTAGCATTTAGCTCAAAGCACAGCCTCACAGAGCCGTTAGCATGACTCTTGTTACAGGTTTGGTCAAGTTTGCATTCATGCTACTCATACAAATGGAAACTCATATTTGTACCAATTGGAGTGGGAGAAGCTGTACGGTTAATTCATTTATCCAGTTGTTTTAGCTATTTTAACTTCCTCGCTCGATTTCTACCTAGCACCTTGGGTTAAGATGTTACAGTCAACTCAGGTTGGTTGGAGGCGTGTCATGTACAGTCACGTTAGCTGGTTATTGTGACTGTAAATATACTGAATATCAGCCTCACACTACTTTATAATCTTATTTGAGTGTTTAATTTGCTGCTAAACACATTTAATCTAGTCCTGGTAGGAATAAGAGTAACAGTCTTTGGAGTCTGTGCTGGAGACTCTGGACGTTCAGGGGTAGCCAGTGCCGTTTCATTTGGCTGTGTGGGCGTGCTGGGAGCCTGTGTCTGAGGTTCAGTCTCCGGCAAGGGAACAAGATGATGTCTGTTTCGCCTGACGGTGCCTGTAGGGCTGTTCACTAGATATGAACGAGGTGTGGAGTGGGTTGAAACCACTGTGCCCTGAGCCATAGGGCGTTTTCACACCTATAGTTAATTTGCTCTGAAACAGTTTGCGGGCTCTGCCGCATCCCAGAATGTAAAGCTCATCTGGCTACAGGGGCCGTTTAGCTCAAACTTGTGGAGTATACCTGGTAGTTGAGTTGGATCGAGGTCGGATCACATTCCCACCACAAACGAACCACTCCAGAGTTCGTTTAGTCTTGGTATGGTTGTTTTGGTCCGCATCCGAGTGCGATTACTGTGTTCGCACCTGCCCAAACGAACCGCACTAAATGGGCAAATGCACCAGGGTTCGTTTTAACCGAACCAAACAGGTTAGGTGTGAAAATGTCCTTAGGGTCCGTTATCCACACTAACTGTGCTGGAGTCAGCTGGCTTAAATCTCTTACTCTGTGTCTTTTGTTGAACACAGAAGTGTCTTTTGACCTCTTCTCTCTTTCTTTTGCTGCAACAGTAGCCTTGTCTGGAAGATTTGGGGTGAGTAGAGAAGGATGCTGGGGTACGGGTGTGCGAAGTCTCCGTCCCATAAGAAGTTGTGCAGGGCTATAGCCATTAGCCATTGGAGTAGCTCTATAGGCCAACAGAGCAAGACAGGGATCTCTGGCTTTCTTCAGCAGCCGTTTCACTGTCTGGACGTGGCGTTCTGTCTCTTCATTGCTTTGCTTTGGGCAAACTTGGGGCCACTTGTGATGTGTTTGAAGCCATAAGTCACTGCAAAGTCCATGAACTGTTGACTTGAGAACTGTGGTCCATTATCACTGTAGAACAGTTCTGGGATGCCATGTCTGGAGAAGATGGATTTGAGATGCACAATCACATCCTCTGATCGTGTCGGGGTTAGTTATGCAATCTCCACAAATCTTGAGTAGTAGTCTACTACTAATAGATAGTTGCTGTTGTTGAGGGTGAATAAATCAGCACCCACTTTTTGCCATGGTCTCTCAGGGAGCTCACTAAGCAATAAGGGTTCCACTGGATTTGCATGTTCTTTAATGCATATAGTGCAGTTTCTCACCAGTTCATTCAGTTGGCTGCTCAGGCCAGGCCCCCATACACTCTCTGGCCCGCTCTCTACACTTTGTCATCCCCTGATGTCCTTCATGTAGGGCATTGAGGACAGAGCTGCACATCACTGAGGGAATGACTAGTCTGGAGCCTTTGAGCAACAGTCCATCATGCACAGAAAGTATAGCTCTTTCCGGCCAGTATGCTTTCACTGGACCTGTGAGTTGGCAATGATAAGGCCATCCTCTCTGACAAAATCAGATGACCTCTGAGCAAACGCTGTCCTCTTTCAGTCATTCTCTCAGTTGTGCCAAGTAAGTTGAACTGGCAGGTAGACGGTTCATTAACTCATCTACATAGATGTTTGTGTCTTCCATTAGATCTTTGTCTGTGTCCTTCAGACTTGTGCTTGGACTGACAGGTGCACGTGAGAGTGTGTCTGCGGTGTGTAGGGCTTTACCAGGAGTGTGGGAGATGGAGTAGCTGTGCCTCATGAGTCTGAGTCGGAACCGCTGGATCCTGGGAGGAAGCTCTGTCAGTGCCTGATGACCTAACGGGCTAACCAGTGGCTTGTGGTCAGTCTCTAGGTGAAAATGTCTCCCAATGAGGAAGTCTCTAAATCGCTCGCATCCCCATGTTAGTCCTAGTGCCTCTTTCTCCACCTGTGCATAACTCTGTTCAGTCTCTGTCATTGAGTGTGATGCGTACGCTACTGGTCTCCATAGCTCTCTCAAACGCTTTTTGTTGTGCACAGCTCCAGACCCAGCAATTTTTCTTTGAGAGAAGGTCCCTCAATGGTTTATCCTTCTCAGCTCGTCCTGGGATGAACTTCCCCAGCTGATTAACCATCTCAAGGAAGCTACGAAGTTTGCTTGTATTGGAAGGCTCCTTCATCGCTTTCACTGCCTTTGTCTTGTCCGGGTCTGGTTGTACTCCTTCCGCTGACAGAATGTGGCCCAGGAACTTGACTTCATGCCTGCCTAGCTCACAATTCTCCATGCTCAGTGTGACGCCGGCTTCTTGGAGCTTGTGGAGTACTGTGTGAAGTCTGGTGCTGTGCTGGAGTTGGTCTTTTCCCCAGATGAGAACATCATCCAAGTGACATACAACTCCTTGCAGCCCATCAAGGATCATTGACATCCTCCGTTGAAAGTGTTCAGGGGCTGTAGCTATGACAAAGGGTAGTCTGTTGAAGTAGAAGCATCCAAAGGGAGTTATGAAGGTTGTGTATCGTGCTGACTCAGGGGACAATGGGATCTGCCAGAACCCTCTATTTGCGTCTAATTTGCTGAAGACCTGAGCTCCTGCAAGAGATCCAAGCGTCTGCTCAACTGAAGGCAGAATGTGAGTGAGGTCCACGCAGATGCGCACTGAGCCATTCTTTGGCACCGGAACCATACCAGAACACCAGTCTGTAGGCTCTTCGATTCTGGAGATGACTCCCATAGTCTCCATTCTCCATTCCAAAGCTCCTCCTTCACTTCTCCCAGTCACGGGATTGGGACCCGTCTCGGTGTTGTCAAGGAAAAGGAATGGCGTTTGGCTGTAGCTTAATAGAGTAAGGCTGCTGTAGCATTCCTAAACCCTGACACAGCTTTGGCTAGGACTCTTCCATTTCAGCTTTGTCTATGCTGTCTACCCTGGACACAATGTTAAGCTTCACACCAGCTGGTCTGCTCAATAAGGCTATGTGTAAGTCTTGTATCACATACAGGTCTTCTAGGATCTTTTGCTTCCCTTTCCATAATGACTCACTGTACTTGCCTAACACAGAAAGTGGCATACCACCCGGGCCTAGTAGGGTTCTGTCAGTCTTAGTCAAATGGTTCCTCTCTGCTATATTGTAGTATGTCTGAGTGGGGACGACTGAGACATCCGCTCCTGTGTCTATCTTAAACCTAAGTCTGTGGCTTCTGTCAGATCTGCATACCATGGGTCAGTGCCTGCCTAGGAACCTAGGAATAAGGGTGTGTCCTTACAGTTATTATCAGCCGCTGCTGACGTCTTCTTCCATCTTGCTGTTCGCAGACATACGACTAACTTTTTATATCCTCCCATCATAGCTGTCTCTATGCTCGTTACCACTGCCGCACTTCTGACACCACGTCATGTTGTGCGTTATGGATACCAGCAGACGGGATATTGAACATGAACTTGCCGTTTATTCTCCATTGCCCTTACAATCCAGAACCTTCTACAACAGCTTCCTGTAGCCTTCAAAGTAAAAGCATATTACATTGCAGTAGTATCGGATTCCACCACACTAACCACATTTCATCAGCTCCTAGATAAAGAAGATACAATACATTTTAAAGTGAATGTCTTCGTCAAGCGAGTAAATCACAGTCTTAACAATGCCAGTCATGCCATACAGCAGTTTCATTCAACACAATACAGCATGCTGCTTGGTGACATTTCCTTCAGAGGGTCTTCAGTTTATGGTGTGGTAATTGTCTCCTGCCCTCTATTACTGAGAGACCAATGATTGAAGCTGTTGTACGCACATTGATTTACATGGCTGGGGCCATTCTCTGCCATTTCATCGTTACAAGAGAATACAATCACTCAAGGCTCCCTGCCATCAAATATACACACACACAATAGACAACATCAGTAAAATGGTGTTTCCTTCCCTTTGCAGGATTACCAAGAATGTCATTTAAATGCCAATCAGTGAAGCTCTTAGCCAGTAGACCGTGTTGCTGGTAATGTCCGTGTTTGATGTCGTTGTCTTTATCTTTACAAGTGTGTTGTGTGTAAAAAAAAAAAAGTGTTGGGAGTGGTTGTCTACCAGTACCTAAATAGTACAGAGCTAGAGCCCTAAAACTGCAAGCAAACTTAACTTCTACACCTCAAAGTAAAATAAACTTTTTCTTCGACAGCTGTGTACCAGACAGATCATTTTTAGTCCAAATGTGTCTGGTAATGTTTGACACTTCCTGACACATACTTCAGCATACTTCAAAATATTTTCACTTTTCATCATTTGAGTGTTCTCTGCTTTCATCCTCAGATCAAATTTTTAGACGCGCCTGACAAGACTGAAGTTGAAATCTTGAAATCTTGTGTGGTGCAGAGGACCTTATCAGGAAGGATGGGCTTTAAAAACATAATTCAAAGTTCAATGCACAGGGTTAATTTTCATGCAGTGTTCAGTGAAGTGTTCCTCTCCCTTTGATAGGATTAATGCGGATGCTAATTAAATACCAGTTAACATAGCCCCTAAGTCGACCACATGTGTGAGGTTGTAAGAGCTCATGTTTGATGTTAGGGCTTGTTTTCTTGATGCAGCGTGTTAAACGTGTGTTTAAAAGGCTGGCACTCTGATTGCAGCAGTGTACTGTGGCTCCTCCATACTGAAGTATTGGTTAATTCAGAGCACTGCTAAAAGTCCATCTGGTCAGAGCATCGTCCTGAACGTTCACAGAGCGCACTCGACACTAAAAAAGCAGGACGCACTTACTGTAGGCGCTAAGTCAGTGAAGTGGAGTCGTGTCTCCTTCCTTTTGATGGCACTACCATGTCAATTAAATGCCATTCATTGAAGCAATACACCAATTGACCGTGTGAATATGGCTAACTGAGTCTGTTTTTGAGGTCAGTTGAAAATGCTAGGTCTTTCTATAAATTTGCACTCCGAATGTGTATTCTGCCTCCACTCTGGACCATCGGTTAATTCAGAGCACTTTTAAAGTCCCTGTGGCATATTCAGAGCTTCGCCCTCTCTGAATATTCAGACTGTACTCTGGGCTCTGGCCAAGGAGGAGGTGCTGCAATGCCTTCCAATGTTTACAGCAGCAGCCAAATGGGAGCAATCTAACCCCCAAAGATTTCTACTAAGCTAGCTTTCACTCCACACAGTAAAAATAACTCCCTTTCCGACAGAATTTTAATTCAATTGCAAGCCAGATGGATTATTATTAGTGTGGACATATTGTGACAGCGACAAAAATTTATTTGACACTCAATGAATGCATTTACTCATCTCTCTGATGTTTTTCACTTTTTACCAACTGAACCTGAGTGTACTCTTCCTTTTAATGGAGCGCTGTCTAGATTCATGAAGTTTCTTTATGGTGTGCTGTGGGTGTCATCTAGCAAATGACCTCATTCGGGAGAGACAAAACGTATAAAACCAGTGGAAGACAATCATTATTTTCATTTTATGAAATATTCTGTGACCCTTCATTGATTTTCAAGTTTCTTTCTTGTGTTTGTGTGCGTTCATGGATGTGTGACCATGTTTGTATGGCTGTGTGCATGTGTGTGCGTGTGTGTGTGTGTGTGCACACGTGTGCGTGTGAGAGAGACTTGTCTCTTCCCTTTGTCACCATGCCTGTGAGGGGAAGGTCAGAGCAGTTAAGGCCACGTGTCGCTGTGGCACATGGATGAGGTGGGAGGTTATTGCCAAGGTAATTGGCCTGTTTGTTTATGTTTTCTTCTCTCCTAGAAAACACCATTGTATCTCTAGCACCACAGCACATAATTACTAATTACATACAATACATAGGTCATTAATGCTCTCCTGGGTTGAAAGGGTCAAGCACCTCAGCTTTTCCTCTGTTGTTGTCTCTATCACTACAAAAAGTGAAGCGAAAACGATCAAGGATTTTTTTCTTTTTGCAGTATAAGCAACAAACGAAGTGTCAGAGCCCCAATTCTTATTTTTCAATTTCTGATAATGTCTAAATATTTGAGTTACATTTCTGTTACTATTAATAGTGGTAGATGTATTGTCTGTAATGACATTCCTTAAATATTTCTATTTGTACTGATTGATTTATACTTCACAATATGTCATCAACCACCCAACATGCTGAGTTGTGGGAACCCCTTGTCTTAACAGATTTCTCATGTACCTACCATAAGGTGTGCTGTGTAGGGAAGCAGCCAGAACAGATCTTTGACCCAAACCAGCCATATGGCCCCATCATGGTTGCCGAAGTACAGGCAATATGGTCCAGTAATGGCTGCTGCTGCTGTCGTTTGGTTTCTTGTGGAGTAGTCTTAGCGGTTCATGTTGACTCTTTTTTTCTTTTTTTTCTTTTTTTAATGGAGTTTCCATCTTTGCCTACATTAATTCCCAGGAGGAGAGAGAGAGAAAAATAAAGAGGGTGTTGGGGGGAATTAACTGTAAAATACAAACAGTATGGGATTATCAGTTCCTGTCATTTGCATGTGAAGCACTTCCCAGGGCGAAGATTTAGCATTGTCTAATTAAATGGCCTGAAGCAGTGCAACAGGCTCCCTCTGCAGTGCTGGACAGATGTTGGAAGTCTGAGTGAAAACTTCCACAGCAAGCTGGCCAGACACAAGATGCCAACATTCATAATATTTCACTCACCCTGCAGTGATTAATCAACTGATAAATAGGATTTGACATATCAATTTACCAATGGGCCTGTAGATCTGAGGGGTATTAAATGTGCTCTTCAGTAACCTGACCCATGATTAAAACAAGAGAAACTATGTTTTATTCAAACATAATCCAGACAAATTAACATTTTCCTGACTATCACTGACGTTTGGTTGCAAATGTCCTTTCCAAAAGTGTAAGCAGTTTTAATTTTGTAATTTTATGTAAAAACACTATCTAAAAAAATGCAACGTTACCATCAAGATATTAGCAATGATGTTGACATTAGTGCCGTAGTCCCACTAACAACATTTATTTTGATGATGCCAGCTCTGTCAGAGCCTGTCCTTGCCACATGGATGGGAGTTCTGTAACCCTGTTGATACACACTGGGAGATGAAGCTCAGAGGAGAAACATGGGATAGCAGGGTTTGCCTCATACTCCAGCCCTAGATTTACATCCAAATCCCATTTGTCATGGCATGTGAACTAAACATAAATATTTGTTTTATTTTGTTGGGTTTATTCACATGAGATTTACGTACTATATTTGAATATCTTATCAGTAAACAAGCTGTATAAAGGTAAGAATTAAATCTGTCATTAAGAGTGATAGGCAACATGGCAAGTTAGCTGTATGACTCAATCTCGTGTATAAATTATGTATAGTATGTTGGATTAGCTCTTTTTGAGCACATCTGCAAGGCCCAGGGCCTCCTACTCTCTTCATCTGTAGCCAATAGTGTGTGTGTGTTTGTTTGCATGTGTGTTTGTTTGCATGTGTGTACGTGTAGGTGTGTATGTGTGTGAGCAGTCCTTGACTGCGGTGGATAGGTGCTGATTAGCCAAGCTGCCGGGGTCTTTTGTGCTCCTCAGACGGGGGTATAATTGTTCTTTGTTCAGTGCTCAGCATCTCTTTGAAGTCTCTCATTCAATTTATGTACTTACAGATTCTCTCTCCCTTCTCTATGTTGTCCACCCGCGCTTTTTTTTTTTGGGTGTCAGACCCCTGTGTTGTAAGTACATAGCAATGTATAGGGATATATAGGATGAAACTTACCGGAGCAGATACGGATATAAATTAATGTAACAGAATCCTGATTTTTGTTCGCGGAAATCAATCTGAAGTTTGTACTGCCATTTTATTAAATTACAGCAATCTCACATTCAGATGGTACAAACTAAAAATAACCGAAAGCCTGTGCCTGACCAGTAAAATACAGAACAATAACCATCTTGCCAGGGCTGAGGATTGTCTTTGACAGCTAGTTTAAGAGCAGCAACTCATGCTGCTATTGTTTCTTTCAGTTGCTGTCATAATTAAATGGAAGATCACTGGTTTTAATGAACTGCGATGGTACTATAGTGAATTACTTCCAACCAGCCAAGATAATGCGGCCCATTTGAGTTAGCCTAAGATATAATGTGGCACATAAACAGACCTAGAGAAGAGAGAAGTGTGTGTGAGGGAGAGACTCCTGTTGGTTCTCACTGCCAAATCTCCCTAAGGAGAGAGCTGTTTATGAAAAGCATTGGCAAGCAAGCCGGTGTGTGTAGAGAGAGAGAGAGAGAGAGAGAGAATGAGGGCAGCCTCTAAGTAGAGAATGATGGTTTAGTCTTTTTTCTTTGCAGGGAAACGAAGTATGGAGGGGAAAAAGAGAAAGAGAAAAGGGCTGGGCAAACCTGTTGCCTGCTTCAGTTGCCAAGGGCTACCTGTTGCTAACAATGTGTGTGTGTGTGTGTGTGTGTGTGTGTTTTATTGTCTGAGAGCAGATAAAGAATGCAGCAGCTAACGTGCTAAGGGAAACCTGGCTCATCTACAAACACACCAAGCTGATGAAGAAGATCGACCACTCCAGGGTCCGCAAACACCAGCGGAAGTTCCTACAGGCCATACATCAGTGAGACCACACCTTACACCCACACTCACACGCACACACACATGCACATAAGCACATGCACACAACAGTGCAGTTGAGCTGATGAAGCCTTTGAAATCAGCTGTACTTTCTATCCACCCACTGGTTGAATCAACGCTGATAATCAGATAAAGTGCATGAATCCCTACACACACACACACACACACACACACACACACACACACACACACACACACACACACACACACAGAGAGAGAGAAAGAAACATAAAAATGAATCATCTGCTAAAGGCCAGGTTCACTCCAGGCAAATACTTTTATGGGACTGGATAATCAGTGCATTGTGTACTATTAGAGACACTCTGATCATCATAATATCTGTTGTTGATGACACAAATACATAACAGCAGAACTTAATCGTGCATTGTAATTCATTTTTCCCAGCATTGTTTAGTTATAATTGAATGGCCACAAGGGTGGTTGTCTTATTAAAGGTTGTTTTACTCAAAGATTTGTGTATATCCTCTGTCTAGCATCCAAATTAAGTGTCCCTTTAATGTTGCTTGCTCCTTTTGATCTTGAAGAGTTCAGTCTAGACTTGAGAACATTAACAAGTGCCTTTAAAAGCCAGAGTCAAAAGACCTAAGACTAAGTTTTAATTGTAACAGAGAAAGGCTAATCCTGCAGCATGTGGCCTGTGGATGAGAGTCTGACTCTGTGAACACAGTAACACGGTAATTTTATGGGGATATGAGTATGTTTTCTGGTTCAAACCTGTTAGCATAACAGGGAGACAAGTTCATCTGGTTAATCATGTGCAGCCTCCTAAAATCATTCTGCACTTCATTATTAATGGAGGAAGCCACATGGTTTGTTTTATAAAAACACGGACTAGGCCTTTAGTTCACTAATTATTGTATTGTGTTTGAGAGTCAGCCAGGTCCTATTTTTAATTGGACTGAAGAAAGATGATTTATTTTATTTTATCTAATTTCATTCCCCTTAGTTTATTTCCCTATAGGCCTTATTCCCCTGAAGCAAAACTACCCCGTTCGTTTACTCCAGAGCTTATCGGTCTCAGGCTTATTTCAACAATAAATGATAATACATTTTCACCTGCATTACAATATTACAGTGTTTCAGAGCACACTGTGTGACTGCTATGTTTGTACATTCAAATCCAGCAACACACTGCAGGTAGAAATGAAGCTCAGCTAGGCAAGGTGACCGCTCCACAGTGCTGTCGTCTGGACCCTGAGGGATTAGCTCTCTGGACCGACCACTGTGTATTTACTGGGTTTCAGCTTTGTCTGTGTGGGTTTGCGTATTTAATGTTTGTATGTGTATGTATCTATTTGCAGATTACGCAGTGTGAAAATGGAGCAAAGGAAACTCAGTGATCAGGCCAACACACTAGTGGACCTCTCAAAGGTGAGACACACACACACACACCCATCAGTGCTTTTTGTTATGTAGGACATACACTTCACAGACACATAACCATCGTAGAGGTTAGGAACTTATACCTAACATGCCTTTGCCCCCCAAAATATACCACAACATTCCTCCGTTTCAATGCTGACCTGCCCGTTTCTGTGGCTTTGTGTCTCCTAGCAACCGGAACAAGTGTTAAAACAGGGATGACTGAGTGAGAGAGCGAGGAGGAAATGAAAGGAGGGAGGGGAGTGCTCATGTTTTTCTGTTACTGTGTGGGTGTCTGAGTGAGAATGTGAGCGCACACGTGTGTGTGTCTGCATGTGAGTGTGTATGTGATTGTGAAAGAGAGAGACAGAGGAGAGGGAGTGAGTTAAAGACTTGAGTAAGAGGGAGAAAAAGATTGAGCAAGGGTGTGTGTGTGTTTGTGTCTATTTCAAGGAGCAATGCCTTTAGCACCAAATATTTTGCAATTATGGCATCTCAATGACTCCATCGTAATTGGCCACTTGTGCGTTTACCATGGTTACGGAGGCCAGGATGTGCAAGGCAGGAACACTTTGCCGCCTTCCTTTCATTCTCTCTCTCTCTCCTCTCTTATTCTCTCTTTCTTCACAATGTTATACCGCCCACGTAAAGACTTCCCTCCAGCCTCGTCTTCATTCCAGCTTCTACTCCCGCCTGGACATTTTTTCCTTTTGCTCAATGTCTTACTCACTCCTCCCTAGCCTCACGCTCACCCTCTTTCCACTGTTATTTAACTCTCAAACCCATTTTCTGTGTTCTTTTTCAATCCAAAATGAATACTAAATAAATTAATATTTTCTTTGAATATTGCTTTTTTGCTTATTTCTAATACTCCTGTTTACGTATTTACAATCTGTCTCCCGTTTTCTGTACTGTGTGTGCACAGAGTCATCTCCCAATGTCCTCTCCTCTTTTCTCCTCTCCTCCTTTTTCATCTCGTCTCGTAGATGCAGAGTGTCATGTATGAGCTCATGTCGGAGCTCAACGACCGCAGCGAGGACTTGGAGCGCCAGATGCTGTCCCTGGAGCAACGGGTGGAGCAGCTCACCGCCGGCTTCAACACCCTGCCTGCCCACCTCTCGGCCACCCTCAGTGCCCAGCACACCGCCCTGGTCCACTTGCTCCGAGAGAGGGATGCGAGGGATGGCAGAGGAGGAGGAGGAGGTGGTGGTGGAGGAGGTGGTGGAGGAGGTGCTGTGGTCCCACTGTCCCCAGTTGCCTCTTTAACCACTGCTCCAGCTTCAGTTTCTCCGGTCCAGGTCACATCTCCAGCGCCGCCCCAATCCCAGGTCCCTACTTTGGCCTTGGAGTCCCCTCTGTCACCCCTACCACCGAGCCCAGAGGGAAGCCTGGAGGCTAGTCCCAACCTCAGCACCTGCACTTCTAGCTGCTGAAGACAGCTCTGAGGACCAGGAGAGGACAAATATGGAGAGAAAACAGGGAGAGAGCAGGGGGAGAGCTGTGCTAGTCCTCTCGCTTCAGATGAGGAACAAGGAGGGAGGAGGAGAGAATCGTGAGGTGATCCTCTGAAACTAACTCTCCATGAGGGAGGGATGAAGACGGGACTATGAGGAGAAATAATAGGATTAAGATGGAGGGCCAGTGTGAATGATGAGACATGTTAGGGACTTGGGGGCACTTTCCCTGACAAGGGGAGGAGAAGAAAAATGGAGATAAAATGGAGACTCTAAAAGGTGTGAGGGGGAGGAAGGATGTCAAGAGGGTGAGAAATGGAGGTAGAGAGGATGAGGAGGGGGAAGGAGAGATGAGGAGAAATAACTAGGAATAATTATATGAACTCAGAGCTCCTAAATGGAATTCACTCCAATTACTGAAAAAGGCCTTTTATTCTCTCTCTCTCTCTCTCTCTCTCTCTCTCTCTCTCTCTCTCTCTCTCTCTCTCTCTCTCTCTTCTCTCCCAATCTCTCTCTCCCTTCATCAGGAATTAATGACCATGACTTTTTATCCTTATGATGTATTTTCTATCTGAATGCTAATTGTGTGTTAACGAGCATCCCTTTAACAGAAGGTTCGATCAATACGACCATGATAATAAAAAAAAAAGAAACTAGTGGCATGCACCGCACACACACGCGCACACACAAGTTACACATCATCCACGCAATACAAGTTAACACAGCACAAACATAAATACACAATCTTTCACAATGGAGGCCCTATTTACACTCACACAAAGAAACGAATGCAGTAGCCAACAATATAACACTAAAGCCTATACTGCCAAGCACTCAATGCACTGTCAATCTCCACAGAGCACTGCCAAGCAATGCAGACACACTGTAAAAAATGTTCATCCAAACGACTTATCTTTTGTGGGTGTGAGCTAATGCAGTAGTCTAGACTTACAATGCATAGTTGTGACATTTTAACTACTCACTTGAGAGAATCGTAACCATTCACTGAACTACGCAAATTACAGATCACGTTGAAATAAGTTGGTATGACACTGACTGACATGAATCATCATAACGTCTCTTTGTGATGACAGCAGCAGATAAAATAACCTAACACACCTAACTACAACAGGACTTTGTTACTGCATTTATGGAATTACAGATTAAGTTGAGCTGATGTTTAAGTGTATTTGTAGGTTTGCTGTACTGAAATGAGACTTAAAAAGAGTTTGATTTTGTTTAATTCCTGTGAACATTTCTTATGAAAACCTCAGAAACTTTATAGTTGTATCAAGTGCATTAATACTGGCATGGTTATTGGAGGAAAGACTAGATTACAACATTTATTAAATTGGCATTTCAATCTGGCTGACTAATTTTGAAGATGATATCACGACTATTTATGAAACGCTGACCCTACAAGACAGAGTCTTGCACAAACTTAATGCTGCACATTTGGTGAGTGTTCTCATTTTATGTTAATCGATTTACTGAGTCTATCTAACAAGAGGTCTGCTGCATACAGTTAAAATAACAGTCAAATTGTTATCCATCAATAATAAATGATCTGCTTATTATTTTACTTAGATGTGGCTTAAGTCAGTGGAGTCAGATTGACTGGGATGCTGTAGTATCTATTGTTTTGCTTTCATTCTCTGAAAAAATGTTATACTTCGAATTACTAAAATATTGATTTTTACATTAGTGATTTAATTGACTTTAAAACACAAACAATTATTTCGCTGTGTGATTATAAGTTGATGTGATTAATATTTTTTCACAGTGTACGGTTGTGTCTATGACCCTTTATGAAGGGAAGAAGACCTTACTTACTTCCATTCTTTTTCAAGCTTGCAGTCCCAAAACAACGCACTGTTATCATGAATGTATTCTGTGTAAAGAAATACACTCAAACACTCTTGCTTGCTCGATCACTTAAACTGCCATGCAGACACAGGAACAGACACCCACACGCACGTACACAGATATAAACACACCTCGACAACCAAAGTGCTCTCTCTTAAATGGACTTCAATAAGAGGCAGGGAACGCTGCTGTCACTGGGGACAAAAGATAGCAGGAGGCGTTGCAGATATCTTGACAATATTTCTGAGGGAATAACTGTGAAAATCTGGGCATGGACTTGTTACAGTGCTGTACATGGACTGCTCTTCACTGCTTTAAAACAGATCAACGTGGACTACGGATGAACACAAGGGAACACAAATAAACCTTATAAAGGATAAATGGCCATGAAGGAACAGCTGTTTATGAAATAAATACAACACAGAAAGAGAGACTAAAGTATATCTGAGAGGAATTATAATGGTGTGATGGGAAAAGAGACAAGCCTACCCTTGCATTGGAGACAATATCGAAAACTGTCTTATAGCGACACGATGTGGCCGGAATACTGAATTACATACGCTTGGAATATTGTATAGTATGCTGTTAACGAAATCTAGCTTTGTATTGCTTAGTCTTTTCTACCATTATGATTAAACGCAGTTATAGCTGATATCTAATATTACTAAACTATAGTATTCTTCTCATTCGTCATGACAATTATGATATATGTATTAACAAAACGTTAAATAATTATGAACAAGGAAAGTGCCGTTTGAGGTTGAAATTATTTTGTAATTTTATTTTATCAGAGAGAATTAATAAAGTATATATCTATAACATTATAGCTTCCATGTTTTCTTTTTATTTACTTTTTGTTATATTTTATTTTATTCTTTTTTCGATGCGACGGGGCTTCTAGTGCGATGCTTTAGAAAAATAAAACGCACTTCATTGAACTAATTCACGCGGTACAGATTGGATATATTTCATTTAGTGTGACCAATTTCCCTTAATGTGTGACAGCAATAAGCATATTTTGCAGTCAATTTGTGCGTCTCCACACCGAAGAAGTACCATTTGGACACTGCATAGGCCTTCTGTAACAAACTAATTTTAGAGTTGCTACTGGCTATTTTTCTTATTTTGTCAGTCAATCATGGGCCTATGTTCTCATATCTCTCACTGTAAAAATATTATCTCTCTGTGTAGCTGTAGCCAACTCATTTCTGGGGCACAATAAGTTGGGGGG
>LKNJ01001433.1:101654-150537 GCA_002120245.1 Maccullochella peelii
TGTTTGTAACTAAACAATGAAGAGAGCCATATTTTGCTCTGATGCGAGGGATATTTACATTTCTGGGTTGCCATGGAGTCAGTAGTTACCAAGATACGTCACTGACACTTATTTTCACCTGATCCTCTCGCGATATTTGAAGAAAGTACCTTGGATAAGATGAGTTAATATTTTTTTTTATCTTTGAGCTAGCTAGTTAACTCTTATACTTAGCGTAACTGGAAAACTGGATAAGTAATTAGAAAACCTAGCTACAATAAGGTAACTTACTGCATACTTATATAGCCTATTATTGCTAAGTAACTTACACCGTGATAAACCGAAAACACTTTGCAAATTCCTGGCTGGTTTGACCATGAAAATGCGAATGACGGCTGACTTGACCGCAGTCAGTTTATTGCAATACGTTTTGCTTCTTTGAGCTAAAGTTAGTCAACAAGGCTGAATGGTCGGTCAAATAGTGTCAAAATAAATTTCAGAATTGCAGCCGAGAAGAGCCGAAATGGTGAGTAACACAATGTGCGTGCTAGCTAGCCAAAATGAAGTTATCAGAATCAGTGAAAAAGAAAATGTTTTCCCTCTCAAGGCAATGTAAATGTGTCCCTGATGTGGCTCACCAGTAACAGCATAACAGAAACATTAAATTAAAACATATTGGGTAAAAAGATAAATTATCATTAAATGATTTAAGTTTGGCTTGGAAGTAAGTACAAAGTGCAAATATGAACAGGTGTAAGAGGTGTAGGACGTTGAGATCAGTGACTTTTTGAATGTGTATAAATTTATTTTTAACAGGACAGTCAAAGTAATCTGGTGTAAAAATAATAATAATGTGTGTTTCTGTGCTTGTGTTAATCCATGTGTGTAAGTTAAGGAAATCATCTCAGACCTGAGACAGTCCATCTCCAGCCTCTGTCTATGTCCACACCTCTCTCTGTTCATCAGTCCTCTCTACCTGGAGCCAGCAGGTCCTAGTTTCTGCTCCATCAGTGTCCACTATACTGGTACCAACCATCACCAACATCATATAGTGTGGGCCTCTGGTGAGGGGAATTGGAGATGTTTGTGTTGGACATGTGGATGGTCAGTGTATGTCTGTGTCTGGTTTTACCTTTGTCACATTTGGGGAACAGTTTCACTTTTTAATTCACAAAAATGATCTGTGTCTAAATTGAGATTAAGTTATAGTTAGGAAAAATGTCAAGTATGTGTTGGTTATGATTAAGTTGTAGTAAACCCCGTGCACTCTGCCTGACATGTTAGTCAATGCAATGCTGGTGTAGAGAGTTAAGAGTCAAATCAAATATAAAAATCAAAAGCAGGTAGCATACAGTATATTGCTAAAACTTTACTAGACTAAATGCCAGCGAGAATAATCGTATGTACTTGTGGCAAATAAGAATAAAAACACACAAATACAAGGAAAAAGGTCATTTTGTGCGTGCATTTACTGCTCTGGTTGATGTGGCTATGAAATTGATTTTCAATTAGGTCCTCGCTTAACTGATTATGTCTGAAATGCCTGTGGTAACAACCTTTTAGGTCACTCAGTCTGCAAGATTGTTTGTCCTATTTTCCATTTTTCTGTAATTCAAATGGCCAGTGAGAAATGCATTTTACAACACAAGACTGTTTGTTTTAGGATTTGCTTGTTTGTCAGACGTCCTCATTCTAATTGGGTGCAATCCTTTGTTAGGTTTATAATTTTACTCTAGCAGGCCTAGCAAAGTGTGGGTTAGGAGTAAAGTTTTAGCAGTGAGCAATGCTCACTATAGGCAGCCATGGAAATAGAGTGAAGTTAGTTTTCTCTTGTCTTTGACTTTTTGTTTGTTCATTTAAACACATTTTCACTTGTCTGGTCTTTGTAAATAGAATAGAATAGACTGTGTGGATTTGTCCATTTATTATTGTTAGAGTACACAATATCACATCATGTGTGCGTGGATTGTCAAAATGTGCCAAACTAAAAAAACATCCTGTTATTGCTCACTGGCCATACTAATGGTGTGAATAATGAGTCACATTCAATATATGGAGATCCTAAGAACAACTTGTTATATGTTAAGTGCCTTCCTTATATACAGGTCTTCTTACTGATTGATGATAACTGAGTCAAAGCTATTTAAATTAAATACCAAATCTTGTCCCAAAGGTGACCACACACACAATCATGTGTAAGTTAAATTACTTGAGCATGAAGGCAGTCACAGCATTCACAAAATCTCTCCTTAACAGAGGAAATTGATTTAAATTTTTTCATAAAACAGGCATTACCTAGCCTGTTGTGTGTCTAGCCCAGGGTGAAAATAAAACAGAGGTGTGAAAGCCAGGAAGCCTGAGGCAGTACTCTGCCCAGGGAACAGCACATACACAGATGTGATGAGCTTGTTATCTGTGTTATTTACTGGCTGGGTCTTCTGCTCCCAGGGCATTCATCATCTCTCTCAGGCTATGTACATTTTCATGACTGTGTACTATAATTTTAAGGCCAAGGTAATGTCTATAGCCTGCTTTTTTAACACTCTCCTCTGCTTCTCTCTTTCTCTCTCTAACTGTATCTCAGTCTCCCATTTCTCAGGAGACCCATTTAGTCTTTCAGGATTGCTGTTTGAGTCAAGGATAGTGCGTTGCATGGTAGCTCGTTGACATCGGTGTGTGTAAATGGGTGAATGAGATTGTAAAGCGGTTTGGATAAATGTGCTATATAAATGCAGTCCATTTACAAAATTACTTTCTTTTCCTTATTTGGTGTTTTATACTCTCCTTCCCTCTGACTGCCCAGATGTGATCCTTGATTTTAGGGCTTACCAGTTACCTGTAGAGCAGCGACACCCAGACAACGATAATGATGTCATCAGTGTGAACCAGGACACAGCCACTCTGACAGCTGTCTAGACAAAATGTGTAACACTGACTGTTTCACATCCCAGTATCCATCCTAATGCTCAACCGTCATGTCACACTCATTTTTGCTGTTTTTTGTCCTTGTATAGGGATTCTCTTGACCTACTGTGCAGATATTCTTTAAGGAATTGTTGCGCATTCTTATTGGCTAAGGATTGATCCTTCATCCCAATTTTATTTTGGTGACTTAAAAATGTGAACTCTAATCCTCTACCTTATAAAATTAAAAAGAATTTTTGCTACATGTTTGTGCCCCTGAGGGCAGTTTGACCTTATCATAGAAGAAATACATAGCTTACATGCATGCAACAATACAGAAGTGTATTTTCCTCATGTATTGTTTTCTCCAGGCCTGGTTGATTCTGCTGAACTCCATGTGCCCTGCTGCTCTGTCTGCATGGTGGACTCCAGCTGCCTCATTACACTTAAAAACAAGAGACCCACACTCCTGTATTGGAGAGGATGGCTTGTGTATTTTTGTGCATGTGTGTGCGCGCATGTAGCTTTGTCAGTGGAAGAGGAGGCAGACAGGTGGATGCTGTAGGTCGGCCACCATTATCACATGCCTGTACTGGTCCACGATCATTTGGTACACCTGTCAACTATAATGTCATCATCATAACAACCGGCCCAAATGTCATCAGGTTCTTTCAGCGGGATACTGTTCCCATTTTTTATCTCTGACTTCTCTTTGTACTGACAGTAAAGATAAGTATTGTACTGGAGGCATCTACCAACAAAACATTATGTTGTGGAGATGTGTAGCTCTTTCACATTGTTGCAGAGGAACAGCACACACGTAAGGCAGGAGCAAGCACACACATATACACAAATATACGCTATTGCTTAGTCTCCCTTCCTTTTCATGACGATAAAACCCTTCTGATGACTCCACGAGTCACAGTTCACCAGGAAGTGGAGATCTATGCTCCCCTCATTCTGATGCCTTATGTCCTGGTGTTTCCCTGGCAACCAGAGGGACAGATCTACCAACAATGTGTGTGTGCATGCGTGCATGTATTTGTGTGTATGTATGTATGAGAGGGAGTATTAAATTCAAAAAGATTGTATTTGTTGTGTGCCAGTGTGTGTTTAAGAATGTGTGTGCTGAGCTGGTCAGAGAGTGATAGTGATGTCTCTGTGGTGGTGGTGGTGATGATGATGAAAGGAGAAATAATATCTGGGCCAGACTGCTATTCACATAGCGGATACACATAACCCTCAACGCACCACCACAGGATAGGTGAGTGCATACACACATACAGTTAAAAAAAAAAAAAAAAAAGATTTATACAAACAAAAGCACCTGTAGGAGCCAGATGGAATTTTGTAATATAGGTTTGTGATTGTTTATATTTTGATTATTGGTTGTTAATTTTGTTAGTGTTTGTGATATTGGTATTTATTATTGGGAGCACGATGATAATTGAGAGTTGGGTCACATGGATATGGGCGGTGACACTCCTAGTTTATTTAGTTGGCCTACCTGTGCACCTGTGCGCGGCAGGTAGCGAGAGTGGGTCGGTCGCTGTATTTTTTGTTTGAGCAATGTGATTATAGGTTTTGTGCACGTTATACTGAGTTATCCTTTTTTCATTTAATAAAAGCTATTTAACTTATCCTTCTTTTGATCTAAAGGGAATCGAAGGAAACATCACCAGACAGCGCAACGGATCAATGGTAAATTGGAAGAGGATGTAACGAGGCAATCATCGGAGATAAATCACGGAGGTAGGCGCTGGTTGTTAATTGTTTGGGAACTGCAGACAAAGCGAACCACAGCCAGGTTGGCTTACCGGTGGATCTGCGCTTTAAGCTGTATATTAATGGAAGGAATGCGGCTTGCATATTCACTGCTGTTTGTCCATTGGGGAAGGGTGCCTTAATGATTGATGGTTGAATCACGCAGCGCGCTGGCATTAATGTGATTGAAGGCTTCCCTGTGCATCATATTGGGAATCTCAGCTCTGTCTCTTTGAAGTTGCCGCTGCTCTGCTGATGTGGGAATGTTATGTTTGTTGGATGAATTTCCTTTCGGTCTGTGGACGTGTTTTAAATGCACAAACAATGTATTAAACTCGAAGAGGAAATTTAAAGAAGGAATATGAGTCGATTAAATGCTGGTGTTGCACGTTTTGAAATGGAGTGTGGGAAAAGAGAAATTAAACTCACTGCCAAGGCATTGGTGAATAAAATCCAAAAGTTCCAGCGGGAACGCAAAATCATTGTGAATAAAATCAAAGGGCTCATACCGGAAATTAAATTCCGTAACGAAGCATTCGGATGGAAGAACTCTTATTTGGAAAAAGGAAAAGTGAAGCTCTCAGTGCCAATGCCAATTCATTTATTACACAAGTGTTAATGAAGCAAGCAGAAATGAAACATGACTACTTGGATCCAAGGACAAGTCTTAAGGAGAAAATCACATGTCGGTACATTTATTCCGAGCCTATGTCACTTCAGGAACCCAAGCAACATTCAGTGTTTCGCGATGCTCAAGCGAACACACAAACTCAATATGGCGATGCCTTGAATGCAAGTTTTGGGTCAAAAAATGAGGATCAAAACGATATGTTGGGCATTATGAGAAGGCAAAATGAAATAATGACACTTCTGGTACAACAGCAATGCCTCTCGTCTTTGCCAAAGAGAGAGATCCCAATTTTTGATGGTGATCCATTAAAATATCATGCATTTATGAGGGCTCTGTCATGGCCTCCCATCAAAACGGAAGATGTAAAAGCTCTTCAAAACTACAGCCGTTTTCCTCAGAGGTTGTTCTAATGCCACTGAAGAGGTGCAATATTTGCATGAGCTAGATATGCCTGCCAATATGCTGACCGTTATAAGGAAGTTGCCATAGAAACTCAGGGACAAGTGGAGAGCTGTAGCATATGAGCTGCAGGAGAGGTACAGCCAGAAAGCTACATTCATGGACATCACCAATTACATTGAGAGACAAGTGAAAATCTTTACTGACCCGGTGTTTGGGAACATACAGGATGCTCCCTCGGTGACAATAAATAAATCTGTAAAGAAACTCAGACCACAGCCTCATTCTGGAATTAAAGGAACCAGCTTTGCCATCACTGTGGCCCCTGTGGAAAGCGAAACTCAACCTGGAACCAAAGGAAAGGAACATATTCAAACAGCAAGGACAATGTGTCTTTGCTGCACAGGAGGACATGCACTGGATTTGTGCCCCAGTTGGAGAAAAGCACTCACAAAGAAGATGGGCTTCTTGAGGGAAAAGGGTGTCTGTTTTGGCTGTTTGTGTATTGGACACATCAGCAAAGATTGCAGAAAATGGATTTCTTGTGCAAAATGTGGTCTCAAACATCCAACTATACTTCATATTGTTCCAAAAGAAAGGGGGGGAAAAACTTTGAGCAAGCAGAGAGGAAAGTGGAGGTATCGGTGGACAGCACTCTGGTGGCGAGTGGTCTTACTGGGCTGGTGATCACGATTGTAAACTTCCCATAGTTCCTGTGCAAGTTGAGTCAAGGAAGTGCAGCCAGATTGTTACCACCTATGCTTTCTTGGACCAAGGCAATACAGCAGTGTTTTGTACAGAGGGTTTGATGCACAAGCTGGGCCTCACAGGAAAAAGGGCACATATTCTCTTATGAACCATGGGCCAAGAGAAAGTTGTAAGCAGCCGTATTGTGTCAGGATTGGAGGTGGCTGGCTTAAATAATGATGACTTTTGTGAACTGCCCAAAAGTACACACAAGAGCATGCCGGTTCACAGGGGGAACATTCCAAGACAAAAGGATCTTCAGAAATGGCCTCATTTGCAACATGTTCATTTGCCTGAGATAGAGGCAGGGATTGGATTGTTGATTGGGACAAATTTTCCTAAAGCTTTGGAACCATTGCAAGTGATTCACAGCGTCAATGGTGGACTATATGCAATCAGGACAATGCTGGGATTGACTGTGAACGGACCACTAAAAGGAGACAATGGGAACACAATGGAAAGTGAGCAGCCAGAGTTATCAGTGAACAGAGCGTCAGTTGTGAATTTGGATGAACTTTGGCAGCAGCAGTTCAGAACCGACTTCCCGGAATGCAGTGTGGATGAGCAACCCAGAATGTCGAGAGAAGATCACAAGTTTAAGGAACTGGTCACAAACTCGGCAAAACAAGTTAATGGCCATTACCTGATCAGTTTACCACTGAGGAAACGGGAGTTCAGTATGCCAACTAACAGGAAAATCATTGAGCAGCGTGCTTTGCACCTGAAGAAGAGGCTTCAGAAGGATTCATCATTTCATTCTGACTATACTGCTTTCATGGAGGATCTTATGGCCAAAGGTCTTGCTGAAAGGGTGCCTGAAGGTGAACTGGAACGTAGTGATGGCAAGGTCTGGTACATCCCGCACCATGGCGTTTACCATCCTACAAAAGGGAAGATCAGGGTTGTCTTTGACTGTGGGGCGAGTTTCCAGGGAACATCTCTTAATGCTCAGCTCCTACAAGGACCGGATCTTACCAGTTCATAGATTGGAGTGGTGACCAGATTCAGGAAGGAATTGGTGTTGATCATGGCAGATGTTGAATTCATGTTTCACCAGGTGAGAGTACCAGCTGAAGACGCAGATTTGCTGAGATTTCTCTGGTGGCCAGATGGGGATTTAAATCAAGACATCACCGACTTCAGGATGTTGGTGTATATCATCTCCCAGCTGAAGATAATAAGGAACAGTTCAGCCAGGAAACGGTGGATAAGGTTCTACATTGCTTCTATGTGGATTACTGTCTGGTGTCGGTGGCTTTGGAAGAGGAAGCAGTTTCCCTTTATCATGACCTTGTCGCCATCTGTGCTAAAGGTGGATTCCTGCTTACAAAGTGGATAAGCAACAGACGTGATGTTCTGGTGGCAATACCTGAAAGCCACAGAGCTAAGGGCATGAAAGGGTTGGACATGGAACAGGATCTGCTACCTGTGGAGAGAGTACTTGGTGTGGAATGGTGCATTCAGTCCAATACTTTCAAGTTCAAGATTGTGATCAAGGACAGGCCACTCGCCAGAAGAGGAATTCTCTCCACTGTTGGCTCCATCTATGATCCTTTGGGGATCTTAAGTCCTGTTGTGTTGTCTGCTAAGAAAATCTTAAGGGATCTGTGCAGGAGAGCACTCAGCTGGGATGACATCATACCTGAGTCAGTTGCTAAGGAGTGGATAAATTGGCTGCAGGAACTCTGCTGTTTGGAGGACTTTAATATCACGAGATGTCTGAAGCCACTGGACTTTTGAGAATCAACCATGGCACAGTTGCACCATTTGTGACGCAAGTGAGGATGGTTACGGAGTAGTGACTTACCTGTTGTCACATAATGCACACGCACAAGTACAGTGCTTTTGTCATGGGAAAGGCTAGAGTAGCTCCACTGACGTCTGTTACCATCCCCCAAATGGAGCTCATCGCTGCCACAATGGCAAGTCACATTGATGTTTTGTGGAAGAAAGAACTGCACATGAGTCTTCAGCAGTCTGTTTTGGACAGACAGTGCGTCAGTACTTAAATATATCAGGAATGAGACTTCCAGGTTCAGAGTCTTTGTTGCCAACTGAGTCTCAAATTCTCAAGGCTTCAGAATCCTCTCAAAGAAGATATGTTGACCCTGCAAGCAACCCAGCTGATGTGGCCTCCAGAGGTTTAAAAGTGGATGCATTTCTCAGGAATGCAACGTGGGTGTCGGGTCCACTCTTTCTCCTTCAACCAGAGAGTGGGTGGCCTATCAATCCTGAGAATGTTGATCAACTTCCATCAGATGACCCTGAGGTCAAGAAAGCTAGTGATGTGAATGCGGTACAGGCCAGAGAAAAGGTTGATGTTGTGACTCGCATGATCCATTATTTCTCTTCTTGGACTAGTCTGAGAAAGTCTGTGGCTTGGTTCTTGAAGTTTAAGAGCTGGCTCTTGTCGTGTTGTCAGAAGAGGAGACAATTGAGCCTGGCTCTTGTACAGTTGGACTTGGATGTAGAACAACAAAGATGTTCATTGAAAAGGGATATGGACGCTTTCAAAAAGGAGACGGTTCCAAGTTGTCGAGCAGTGGAGGAGCTTGAGCAGACTGAACTGGAAACCATCAGGTTCTGTCAAAGAGGTTTCTAGAGGAACTCTCCAGGCTGCAGAATGGCCGAAGTGTGAAGGGTTGTAGCCATATTTATAGAGTCTGTCCAGTGATAGAAGATGGGGTCTTGAGAGTTGGCGGTTGGCTAAGTAGGTCATCAATGCCTGCAGAAGCTAAACATCCCATTATACTGGCTAAGGATCTGCATATCTCAGACATTCTTCTAAGACATATCCATCAAGCAGTAGGACATGGTGGCCGTAACTACACGTTATCCAAACTGCGGGAGAGGTACTGGATCACTGGTGCTAGTACAGCCATAAGGAAAGTTATATCCAAGTGTGTCATCTGTCGAAGACTAAATGCCTGGCTGGTGTCCCAGCAGATGGCAGACTTACCTGCTGAAAGAATTACTCCAGATGAACTGCCGTTTACTCGTGTCGGAGTAGATTGTTTTGGACTATTTGAAGTGAAGAGCAGACGAAGTGTGGTGAAGAGGTACGGTGTCATCTTTACCTGTCTGGCCATACGAGCAATCCACATTGAAGTGGCACCTTCACTGGATACAGACTTTCATTAATGCACTTTGACCACGTCTCGCTATAAAGTGTCTAAGTTCTGGAAATACGTTCTGAGAACGGGCCAAACTTCATTGGACCAGAGCGAGAGCTGAGAACAGCCATTGAGCGGTGGAATCAGTCACAGGTTAATGATGTACTTCTTCAGAAGGGAATTAAATGGATTTTTAACCCCCCAGCTGGCTCACATCAAGGAGGACCGTGGGAGAGGTTTATCAGATCAGTGCAGGAGGTCCTCAACTCGACGTTGAATATGCAAAACCTGGATGAAGAGGGCCTTCATACAGTTCTTTGTGAAGTGGAAGCAGTCATTAACAGCTGGCCAATTACCAAAGCATCCACAGATCCAAACGATCTGGAAGCCTTGACACCAAACCACCTGTTGCTGTTGAAAACCTTACCACCAGGAGATGGCCAAGAGGCTGACATGTATGCTCGCAGGCAATGGAAGCAGGTGCAATACATGTCGGACTTGTTTCGGAAAAGGTGGGTTAAGGAATACTTGCCTCAGCTGCAGGAGCGGCAGAGATGGTTGGGAGTAAAACGCAACCTCATCCCTGGAGATATACTGCTAATAGTGGACAATGCAGCACCTCGAAATTCCTGGGTCATGGGAAGAGTCTTACAAACCTTTCCAGACAGAAAAGGATTTGTGCGTCAAGTACGCATTAAAACGAAGAGCAGCTGCCTGGACTGGCCAATAACGAAGGTCTGTCTACTACAGGANGAACTATTTTTCTAGTTATTTTGAAAGATTTGTAGTTAAGAAGAAGCTAGCCGAGCTACTATTCGAACCAGCAAAATCTCCATCAACAAGAGCAGCAACTACAGCCCTCCTGCCGAGACCTTTACGGAGGCCGCGTGTGCCAAAGGCTTTGCGCTGCATTCGCAGAAGACCAAACTACCACCAGGCGTGGTGAATCAAAACAACAGAAGACCTCGTCGGACATCGCTGGCGGAAGGCTTGCCCTGCAACCGTCGGGTGCAAGCCGGCTTTCCCCTGAAGAAAACAACACGTGGGACNAGCTAGCCGAGCTATTATTCGAACAAGAACAGCAAATCCAGCAACAAGAACAACAACTACAGCCGCGCCTGCCGAGACCTTTACGGAGGCCGCGTGTGCCAAAGACTTTGCGCTGCATTCGCAGAAGACCAAACTACCACCAGGCGTGGTGAATCAAACAACAGAAGACCTCGCCGGGTATTGCTGAAGAAAGGCTCGCCCTGCAGCCATCAGGTGCCAGCCGGCTTTTCCCTGAAGAAAACAACCCGTGGGACGGAGCCCAGCGATGGTTCGAGTTTCCCTCCAGGAGACTGCACGTGGTACTGGATCACACGACGTCTTTCCCCTCCAGAAGACTGCACAAGACGGATCGGCAAANCCTCGTCGGACATCACTGGCGGAAGGCTTGCCCTGCAACCGTCGGGTGCAAGCCGGCTTTCCCCTGAAGAAAACAAAACGTGGGACGGAGCCCAGCGACGGTTCGAGTTCCACTCCAGGAGACTGCACGTGGTACTGGATCAAACAACTCTTCCTCCCCTCCAGAAGACTGCACATGACGGATCGGCAAAAGTAGGCAAACCCGCAACTACAGCNTTAATTAAGCGAACTCAAGTTTTGTTACCGTCTGTATACCTCTAGTTAACTCTGCTTTCATCACCGCTTTAAAGATAGTCTCGACAGGCCATCGAAAACTATTTTTCTAGTTATTTTGAAAGATTTGTAGTTAAGAAGAAGCTAGCCGAGCTACTACTCGAACCAGCAGCAACTCCAGCAACAAGAACAGCAACTACTGCCCTCGCCTGCCGAGACCTTTACGGAGGCCGTGTGTGCCAAAGACTTTGCACCGCATTCGCAGAAGACCAAACTACCACCAGGCGTGGTGAACCAAAACAACAGAAGACCTCGTCGGACATCGCTGGCGAAAGGCTCGCCCTGCAACCGTCGGGTGCCAGCCGGCTTTCCCCTGAAGAAAACAACCCGTGGGACAGAGCCCAGCGACGGTTCGAGTTCCCCTCCAGGAGACTGCACGTGGCACTGGATCACACGACATCTTTCCCCTCCAGAAGACTGCACAAGACGGATCGGCAAAGTAGGCACACACGCAACTGCAGCTGTTGTTGGATCAGAGTTGATGTCGAATAAGAGCTCAGAATATTATATTTAGGTCTTAGGAAAGTAATTAGCAAACTAGCGTTACCTCGTTTTTCTTAACCACACATACCTCCGTTACTAATGCCAAAAGTAACCATCTCTTGCCACTGCTATTCAAATAACCTTTATTTTATTTTCGCTTCTTTCTGTTTATTTTCTTTATTTTATTTCATATCATTAAGCTTTTTATCGTATATTCACACTATTGATTTGTTAAGACATTTAGCTATTAATAAATGTTTGTTTATCACACCGTCTGACTGTAGAGGTTTTCATTTAAAGTAAGGATCAAAGATCAATGTGTTTAGGATTCACCCCTTTAGATAATAAGACTGATCAATTTTATTTTATTTTAGTTTAACTTTTTATTTTCCTTCAACCGAAGGTGGTGCCCCGTGTTTTAATAATATAATAATAAATATCTAAGAGGTAGGATCGCTACACAAGCATGATAGAGCAGCCATCTACACCAAAATAGTGTAACTAGTAGGACATTTATAACTGTTTTTTTATACAATTTGTATGTTTTAAGGTATAAACAAACGTCCCACTACCAACCGTACTGCCACTAGATTTTAGAAGCACTGCTTTATTGACCAATGTAGCTAAGCAAACGTTAACTACATATCTGTGGTACCTGCCGCATTGTGACATTGTCAAGCATTGCAGCAGTCAAATAAAAATGTAAAAACACAATAAAAAGGTAAAGTAGCCATAGGTCTGAGAATTCTCAGCTGCGCACACACCCTGACTTCACCCCCAGATGGTCTGGGCTTTTATGGATTTTTATTTTATTTTAGGGAAAATCAATCTGCCCTCCACTGACTCAAATCATAGAGTATAGTAGCAAAATTAGAAATGCTGCTTCACTACCTCCCAATTTCCCTGCTTCAAATTTTTTTTCATAAATTAGAATAGAATAAAATACAATACTACTTCATTAATACCCATGGGGAAATTCATCTTCTGCATTTAACCCATCCAAACACCCCATACACAAACACACAGCCATAAGCTGGAGAGGCCTGAGAGCACAATGGAAGGACTTGACTCTGACAACCTTCGGGCTCTATAACCTCTGGGCTAGTTGCCCACCTATTATTTGTACCAGCCCACCCTAATATAGCAGGCTAAAACTGGCCCTGTTGGGGTGGATGGATGGGTCAAACAGCACAGGACTTTCACCCAGTAGACTGCTTTTCATGTCCCGTGTGAAACCAAACGTCAACCTCATAAAAAGATGCCTCAGGTTGCCATTACACACATAAAGCATGTGTGAAACATGGCTGTAATTAAATCGAAGGGTATCCGTTCCTATACATTAGAGACAGAAAATTGAAAAACGTCGCTGTAACAGGTCAGATGCAGACAGACTGTAAACATCTGCACAAAAACACTGACCGTGGCACAAGTTTAGTCTCAGTACAGTCCAACATCACATGCCCAGTAGTATACTACTGGTTACCTTGTAAGCGACAAGACGGAGATAGTTCTTGTTTCTGTGAAATAAACTTTCCAGAGTTTTAAAATCCAGCCTCAACTAAATATAAGAAGCATAAGCTGTACAGTGTCTTTAAGCCTTCAAATGTTTTGTATTTCGTATGCTCAAAGGTATTAGCAACACACCCATAGCATCGCAGCTCCTTGCATTTTCTTTTAAACGCAGTGCTATTTTTTTCATGCCATTCACCTCCTCCCCTCTCCCCAATTTTCAGCCTTCTCGGTGTCAAACTCATACTTTTCAACCCATACCACTCCAGCCATTCTTCTTTAGCCATTTGTACAATGACATAATCAGAATAACAAGGGGTCGTATCAAGGATAACATGTAGGACATAGCCTGGAGTGGTGAGGGTGGTGGGAGTGTGGGGGCATTTATTTTACTGCTGCACTGGAAAAAGTAAATGTGGAGCGCAGGCTGCACTCTGACAGTGATGCTATTCAACACAATCATCTTCCTTCAGGGCCAAAGGTCTGTCCACATTATGGTGAAGTCGTGAGCGCAGTCCACCAACCTTGCTTTCACATTTCTGTATGTCTTTGTATGTGGATGTGTAAGTGTCCATTTTGTATGAAAATACACATTTACGTGCTGTATATCCCCTGTGTTTACATCCCTTTGCCATCTGTGCATGTGTGCATAAATGCACAGCGGCCTTACGAATACTCCTTTGATTCTGTGTGAAAGGACACTTCAATTCCCTGAGAAGCAGGGGTCGGGCACAGTCAGCTTCAGATGATTATTGTTGTGAGTGTCAGTGGCTAAATGCTGGTTCTCTCATCTCTAAATGGTAGTTGGGAAAGGAGATAATTAGCCAAGGAGAGAGAGGCCAAGGAATCGAGGAGGAGGGAGGAGATTTGACAGGAAAGGGTGTGTACGACATGAAGGAGAACAAGTGCGACAAGACGGAGGAATAGGATGAGTATATAGAGAGATGAACAGAAAGAAAAAAGCAGAACGGAGAAAGAGTGAGAGAAAAAGTGGGAAAGAGAACAGGAAAATGCTATTTTTAGTTTAACCTTGTGAGTCTCAGAGCTGATGCAGGGGCAAAATGGTTGATGGCAAACTGTCTTGCACATGTCAAATATCTCATGTCAAATATACTGTAAAAAAAAAAACACATGCACATAAAGCCAGCTAATTTCTCACCTTCAGCTAAAAAAAACAGCAGAGCATCTCTGGAGACTGTCCTCTTTGGTGTTTGAAACACAATTAGAAAGTGCACTCTAATTAAAGCAGCAATGGAAGTTGCTTTACCCTACCTGTATACTGAAGTGGGTCAGTGGGGGCTTTTTGTGCACAACACCTAAAACTCTTCTCACATTTTAATTAGATGTGGGGTTTTTCAATTAGTTGCTTGAAGGGTGTGTGTGTGTTGTGTTTTAGGTTGTGTGTTTGTGTGTAAGTGCACCTGAGAACACGTTAAAGCATTCCAACAAAGACAAAGTAATCACATACATTAGTCACCAGGAAGATCTTCACAGAAAATGGTCAGCACACATATTTTTAACCCTCAGATCTGAACTATAATTTATTCAAATTGGAATTTCACTGCTGTCAATATCTGTATGAGTTCATCAGCTCCATGATATGAAAGTGATTGGATCTGACATGGATAATCAAACATAATCTGTCTCTCTTTCGACCTCTCATCTTTTTCCATCTTTGTTAATCGCTTCCCACTTCTTCTTCTCGCTTCATCATGTGGAAACGCCAAAGTAGTCAGTGTCACAGGACAGTGGTGAAGTGTGACAGAAATCGTGAGCTTTTTGTAAGCTTTTGACAACCTGAGGTGATTTCAAGAGAAGAGGATCAATGACCAGTGATCATTATGGAACACCACACTGGTCACAGTTATAGGTAGTTTCAGCAAAGTATGTTTAACATACACTTGTGTGTACTTGACGGGTGACTGCCAGGGTTGTTCATCCAGTGGCATAGTAGTTAAAGTCTATTATAGGTCGTTTGGCAATGACTCCCAAAATGACATGAATGTTGGAGAGTACCAGAGACAGGCGTACCGGACCTTCGTCATCATGGTAACAATAATAAACATGTGGTTGTGAAACAGTTGCAGTTTGGTTAGGTTAAGAAAAAGATCATGGTTTGGGTTAAAATAACTATGTTACATAAGTTACGTCACTTAATACTTACAACTTAGGTCACGTGACTTACTAACATGACTTGCGTGTGTAACTTAGCTTACGTACGTAAGTCAACGCTTTTGGTTTCGTACGGGACATGTGAAAAAGGCCCCCTTCTAGTGGACTTCATCGCCAGTCCACCCTTATCTCTCTCCCCACTTGAACTTTGCCTCACTCTACGAGGTCTCTGGGCCAATGAAAACTATGCCCAGATTCGCCCTGAAGCTGTTCGACAGACTTTTCTGGATATTATGGACATAACTTTCTTCCAACTGTCATCTGGTGTGACGCGCGTCTAGCACAAAGCCACGGATGAGCCAGACAGTTGTGGAGGAATGTGGTTGTGATGGTAGTAAATAAATAGATTGGAACTGAAGACATCTACGTGGTTCTTATCGGTGCACCTGCAGCGGGTTACTACTCATTATCGAATCCAGTATAGAAACAGCAGGGAAGCAACAACTTCCTCACAGGACACGAACAGCGGTCTCCTGGGTAAAAGTACCTAAACATCTCAAACCATAGAGGTCAGTGCAGCAACGGTTTCCTTCAATACAAGAGTAGTGGAGGAGTGTGGAGTTGCTATTTAATATTATAAATAATAATATAAATTTAAAGAAGTTAAAATTGATTTTAGGTGTTAATAAAATTAGATTTTAAAATTCTACATGCATTAAAGAGTAAGTTTACCCTTAAATTCTGCTAGGACCTTCCCTTCTAATAATTTTTAAAAAATGCAACAGAGGAGTGGGCGGTAAACTACAGCTAAGCGGCCATGAGCAGCTACTGTTGGACTATGAATGTCTAGTGAAGCTGAATATAGCACAGTTATCCGAGGGCACATGTATTGTGTTACTGCCACAGAAGAGGAATAAATCGGTAGTCATTCATGTCCACCGGCATCCGTGAAAGCTACGCTACTTAGCCAGGCTAAATTAACTTAGAAACAGAGGTCCTGACAAAGAAACAAAAATTATAAATAATGAATGGAAAACGTCATTAAATGTATTGGCTATAACTCACATATAAACTCACCTGCTCAAAATATGATGCGATAAGTAATAAATAGAAGTTCACTGCTCAAAAAAATCTTTCTGGTGTAGATTTTTTTTCTTCACAATTCATACATTATTCACCAGTGGGATGTCAATTGTTTGCGTGATTTGTTTAGTTTGGTGTGTTGGTCTGGAGTCAAACGTACAGGTTAATTTTTCATTCCCAGTTTGTCTCTGAACAGGCTTTGTAATTTTATGCTAAATTAAAACAAAACTGACAGGTTAAATGATAATCTTCAGTTTTTAATTTCACGGAGAAATGTGTGTTTAAAAATTAATTATTCTGAAAATCAAGCTGCCATAATGTTTTTTGTTTCGGTGTTTACTTTTAATATTTCATTTTGCTCTCTTCTGTCTCTCTTTATTTGCCATCTGGCTTTTGTTTCCTGGGGATACAGTCTTTCGGTCTTGTCCACCTCAATGCTCATTCGTGTGTGTGTGTGTGTATCTTCAATTATTGCCAGAAACTTTGTTTCTAAGTGTGGCCTAATCCTCATTAAACCAGCTCAATTTATGTAGCATTCAAGGGGAAAGGTGGGCCTTTCCAGTGACCTGTGGCTGTGTGTGTGTGTTTGTGTACACAAATATATTACTGCATGAATCATCTAAATATATCAGGGAGTGTGTATGTGTGGTGCCATCTCCTCCTCCTCCTCTTAACAATCAAGATGCCTATAAGAAAAGTTCCCAACTCTCAGCTGCTCTAATGCATTTACTCAGAGCGTACTGTATAAGTCTGATTATACTATACTGTATATACAAGTAAATATCCATCATCGTCATCAAAGTGTGATGCATGGCCACAGAAATAGAAAGAGACATACAGTATGAAGACTGTCAGCATGAGAGATAGACATTATCATCCACTTAAGAGCAGCAAGGCTACACTACAATTTAGTACACCTTGATGGGAACCAGTGGTGTGACTTTTCCACAAGGGGGTGCTAGCAAATCTCAGAAAGCTGGCAGATAAATGTTTGTACCAAAATAGTCATGTAATAAAAAACTATGCTAAGAGTGTCTACTGCGTTTTGACTGCTTCTGTCTTCTGCTGTCGGAGTTTGATGCACACAAACACACACGCAACCACACACACGCACACTGGTCTGACCAGCTAGAAACCAGTTGACCAGCCTGGCCAAGTAGCCTTCTAGCTATCCGAGCAGTGTTGCCAGGTTGGTTCAGAAAAGAATATGAATATTGAAAAACCAGCGCCAAAATTTTGTCAACCCACATAACATAATCGACATAATCCATCCTAAAACCACCCAATTTCTCCCCCCAACATTTCTTGGGCGCAATATTTTTCGCCCCAGATCCAGTTATTTTCGGCGTGTGGTGTCAACCACTCAGGGGCCACCAGGAAAAGCCGGACATACTGCAGTCAAGAAACGTACGCCCTTCAGCACACAGACAAAGACTGTAGGCAGAGCTTTTTCATTTTTATCTAAACTGCAGAAGCGGCGGCGCCCAGACGCCACTGGCCACTGATGGGAACTCGAGTTATTTCAATTCTCAGAAATACTCAAATGAGTACAAAATTGTCCATAACAAAGGCCAGAGCACTCAGAGCGCAGTGGCCACCTCTTGTGAAATAGCTAAGCCTGCAATTGCAAGAAAAAAGGGTACATAATTGAAAATTGTTCAAAAGAAAAATGCATTCACTGTGTTGTGTGGATTGTTTTGAAAGCAACTTTGACATACACATGCCAATTTCTTTACAGGCTTCTGCTGTATGTTAATTGCTTGGCTTAAAGCTTCAAAGGAGAGCAGCTTGAGGGACTCATTAAAACAGAACAAGGAAAAACACAAACAGAATAAGATGAAGAGGGAGAGGAGGGTGAGTGATGGTCAGGAGGACAAAGGCTGCATATTCTCTTGCCAGGTCCAGGAGACGAGGAATTGATTCTGCACTAGGCACTTGTAATGGTATACACATGTACCTATTTGCAGGCCTTCCTTAACATTTATTGCAACAACTTTGCATGATGCTTTTGCATGAAGCATCTAAAAACAGATTCCTGAAGTGATTCAAAATCCTTTACGTTTTCACAGAATATGATTGTTTCCAAAAACCCAAACTTTTCTTGTTATTGTTGTTACTTTTTTTTTTTTAGAGTGGTTGTGGAAAATGGCTGGGGAAAATAGACAAACATTTGGCCAAACTGGATTGAGGAGGAGAAACATGAATATGCCAAATAAAACATATTGCAAAATAAATGTCCAAAAAGTATTATCCAGTGTGAAGCAATGAATGCGGCAACAAATAACAGACAATATATTGTCTCAAAACACTATTGTCAATGAAAAAAACGGCCATATAGTCAAGATAAGTCTCAATCCAGGTAGTAGCAGGTGAGTGATGAACGCTGTGGAGAGCGGGGAAGTGATGGCGGGAAACAAACAGGCCAGGATAAACACACACATCAGTCTCAGTGAGAGATGATGAAGGGCAGAAATTGGGAAGTAAGGAGACAAAAATATGTTTGTGTGTGTGGATTTTGGACATGACCATGCTGTACACACACACACAGAGAGACAAACTCTCAAAGTTTTCAGGAGGGGCTTCTCCATATGTCAGCACCCTTGGAAACAATTAATTATGACTTTGAACGCTTTACCTTGTATTAAGATGTAGATTGAAGTAGAGGTTTTCTCTCAGACCACTTGAATTCCAATATGCTGAATGGTTATTATTATTTTGCCCAATGATGCCAAAAAAAATACTGCCTACCCCACTTTTAATGGTTGTTTATTTGCTACAGCACACTACATGCAATTTCTTTCTTGGGTGAAACCAGTTTGCCTGCCTCTCTCCCCTTGGTGTTGCTGAACTTGGCAGCAGCTGAATGGCACATCACCGCCAACAGCCAAAACGTTTACTCTCTGAGTGGGACCTTGGTGTTGCTGTACACATCACAATCCAAGAGCAATTTCCCTGAAATGTTCTCACGCTACGTAGATAATGAGGCCTTGATTGCGAGCAATATTGCCTACCAGTTATCAACATGTCACACAAAAAAAAAAAACAACCAATGGCATGAGCAATTATCCACAAGTATCCAACAATGAACGTGTGCTCTGAAAACAGGTGGATAATTGTTTAAGCAGACAAAAGGCTCAGCTTCCCTCATCACACAGCCTAGGAAGTGAGCATCCTCTGCCATATTTTGCAGGGCCATGCTTTTGTGTGCGCAGTTGAGAGTTAGAAAGAGCGAGAGAACGAGCGTCTTAAAGGCATTCATTCATCCTGACGTTTATTTCAGTTACTCTGCCAGCCTCAGCAGGCAACACCGTGAGATAGTGAAGGCAATCAATTTACAATGCGCTAATCACGGCCCTCGTTGTGGTATGCTAATGAATGTGTGGCTAAATGCACTGGTAAGTGATTCCAGAGAGGTGTGCAGGCCAACATGGCAGCGGTTGTTGCTGAGCCATGTGTGGTAAATGGAGGTGGAATGTTTCCTGATGAATGACTGGGAGAGGCTGTGGGGGGAGGACAGCCGGTGTGATTCATGGAGGAATCTGAAGCTGGCACTTCTGACCAACTTTGCAACCATTACAAATGTTGACCCGTGAGTTATCTGCACAGTGGGTGTTTATGCTGTGCCTATGTTCTTCTGTGTGTATATGCTTTTATATGTACACATGAGTGCACATGCATGCATAAGTTCTAGGCTTGAATACTGGAAATTGAGATCGTGGTATTTACAAGGGATTCTCACCAACATCTACTGCCTTTTCCCAGAAAAAACACTGGAAAAAAACCTCAGGATTTTAGCATCTGTGTGCTTTTGTGTGCAACAACACCGACATGGCCACAAGTGACCAATTTCTCTTTCCTGCCAGAAGACATGCTAAAACAGATATATTATGTGCATGTAGTGTTTGTGAAGGTATGCACACAAACACTCAATCTGCCTACCCACACATGCCCTTAACCTAATCTTAACCTAATCCTAATACAAACATCAGCCCTAAAACGAAGTCTGACCACTCTAAAAGCCTCAAATTGGTCCTCACAAAGATAGCAGTATAGGAGCACTTGGACACATTATACGGTTACATTATACATACACATAAAGACACACAGACATTTTATACTTAATTTCCTGATGCACGACACAAGATTAAACAACATTTTTTATATATTTATATAAACATTACAATCATTTCCTTTGGCAACTTCAAAGTACATTCCGTCCCCAAGCCTTTTTCAAAATTTCACCAAAGCCAAACAAACCTTGACAAAGCATGTCGAAAACTTGTAAAGAGGAGTGTGTGCCAAAAAAGACTTTTGATGTCGTTCACATCCCTGGAGCTGTAAGTCCAAGACTCAGAAATAAATACTGTGCTAAACTGTCAGCTCTCAGCTGGAAACTCACACCACCAGCAGCCACCTCTTTGCTGCTGTCTGATGGCCAACTTAAGCCCGCTGATTGCTAGTTGTGTAGTGACAATGGTGGTGCAGAGATAGAGACTGCATGCTGCAACAGTGGAATGTGATTGGCTGCTGAAAGGTGGCCTAAACTTTAAACTCCACCTATTTATCCCTGATTTTACAGTTTGCACAAGTCCTCACACTTCTCAGAAGCATATTCATACTGAAACAAGCACCTAGTAAGAGAAGAAACTATTAGCATTAGTGACAATTGATAAGTATGATAGAAAAAGATGACATACATGCATCTGTAGCCTGTTTCATCAGCATAATGTGGGACTGATATAAAAAACTATTTTCTTTGGAAGAAGCTATATGAAATGTATCTTTGCCACTGTCTTAGCTAATGCAACTTGCTGAACTAGTGTAACGGGCTGCTACACCAGTATTGATGCACCTGATACACTTGGACTGACCTTAGTAAAATGACTGATCAGTATCAAATACTGTTTCTTAGTCACTGGAGTTCTGAAATTGTGCAACAAGAACATTTTACAAACTTTCTAAAATTAATATTGGTGTATGAACATCTCCACTTCCAGATAATAAGTGACTACAACATCATGTTAATAGTACACATAGAAGAATTATCCCAGTAAGTTCTACAGTGTGAGGTTTACAGATTGTAAAGGAGAACTGATATTGGATCAGTACTCAGTGATAGTCTGAGTTTAGGTGTCACAATCAGTATCTTAGGAGAAAAAGCAGAATTGAATCTTCTAATGGTATCTTTCAGACCTTATAACTCTGAAACCTTCATTGGTTACCTGTTTCTTTCAGAATACAATTCAAAATCTCCTTTTGGTTTACAAAGCACCTGCTGGTCTGGCTCCACAGTACATTTCAGACATGCGTCAGACAATCTCCCCCATGTGCCTAGAGCACTTTCAAAATCTGGGGAGATGGCATTCAGTAACTATCCACCTAAAGAATGGAACCGTTTGCCTGCTGATCTTAAGGCCAGTTCAGACCAAAGATTTGCAGCTAGATGAAACCGTTTTAGAACGTCGCAGGGAAAAGTTGCGGCAGTGTGAACTGGCCCGTCTCAGCTCGAGTCGGCTGATGGCGGCGCCTGTGACTTAGCTTGTGAAATCGCCAGTGGCTGGTTTTAGAACGTAAGTCACATCACCTGTTTTAGCAGCCAATCAGCTCGTAGCAAAGTCAGCTGGTTATCTCAACCCTGTCGTTTTTTTATGTTTCCGCTGTTTCACCAATATTAGAAATGACCAACCATGACCAAGTGCTACAACATAACCATAAAAAAGTAAGTCATGCTTTAGTTGCTACAAGCGGATTTCGTAGGGAAATACATGAAATATGTTGTCAGCAACATCTTTGCTTGCAAATTAGTAGTATATTAACATAATTTCTAGGAGACCAAGTTGGATTTCGCCACTTGCAGTGCATGTGGCTTTAATGACTAAAACAGGTGTTTCTCATTAGTGGCAGTTCAATTTAGTCAAGAATCCTTCACTACTGCACCCTTTCACTGCGTAATTGTATGTTGATTACAGTTTTATCTGTTTTCCCTCTATGAGCTTTTACTTCAGTCAGTTACATTGCAAATATGTTATTACTCATTACGTGGAAAATTCTCCACATAAATAAATCCATTACAGAGTGAGTGACATTTTCAATTCACATCTCTACTCAGTCACACAACAGACGCTTTGTTGAACAATAACACAAATGTGATAAAATGTCAGCTTGGTGAAGCCAGAGTGCGGCGGTGCTGTGCGTTTGTGTTAGCACAGAGACATTACGCAGTCCAGTGATTTCCATTTAAATTTCCCTTTGGTCCTCTCACCATGTCTCCTTTGACTGCTGTTGCCCCTGGTGGCTCTCCACAGCAACACTTAGTGCATTTGGGAGGTCAGTGCTGTTTTAATAGCCTCTCCACACACTCGCAGTCAGCTGAAGGGCTAGGTGCCGGTGTAGTGTTAACCACATTGGGCAGCAGGGTGCTGGTGATGGGAAAGCAGGCTGTTCACCAATCAGAACTGCACTTCCCCAAAAAGTCAAACAGCTGAATCTCGTCTTTGAAACATTCAAGGTTCTTAGTTAACTTTAGATTTCATATCAACAGAAATGACACCCATAATATTCCCCAGAATGGTCTGTTGTCTCAGGACATGCTAACATGTACTTTGAGGTTGTGTTTTATATTTTGCTTTCCCCCTTCCTTCCAGCTTTTGAATAAGCTATTGTTAGCACAGACCCTGATATGGTATCACCTTTGATTTTGAAATTAATGTTTCCACCGCAGAGGTACCTGGGGTTTGATTCCTGGCGACGGTGCTGTTTCAAACATAACTCACAGTGTTTGTGGGTGGAAAACTGGTGAGGGATCGCATTTTTACTGAACTGGCCACTGCAACTGGCTAGAGTTCAGGATCTGGGGAAATACCTTGCACACATTACACACTCCCAGTGAAGCTCCTCAAGAAGAAGTGGCTAAATGAAGTGGCTGACAGAGGCGACAAATGGCTGTCTACGTCCACCCCAAGGCAATCCCCAAGGATTGTTCTTTACTTTTGTCCTAAGAGAAACATAAGAAATATGGAGTCATAAGAGTGCCATAAAAACGAATAAATCTGAGAAAGAATAAGGCAATAAATGTGGAAATATACAGAGAAATAAATCAAAGAATAAATAAATGTGTATATATAAAGACTTTTGCTTTTGCTTTTCCTTTTCCTTGAAGGGCCAAGCTGTCAATCAACTGGCTTTGGGCAGGCCTTCCTGCCCAGACTGAGTAATCAATTCATGCACACATGAATCCTGCTTTGGCGGGAGCTTTTTGGTAGACAGTAAGTAGACACGACACGAACTTATGCATGTACGGTGTGAACGTGGTAGCGGTTTGTGGGAAGGAAACATCATGGCAGAAGCAGAGCAAGAGTTAAGGAGAGGTGTCCAACAAGTTCTTTTAACACTTGCTCAGTATGTGGAGGAAAATTTCAAACCAGACTATGTTTTGAGGATGGTGGAAGATGTCATGGAGAGTCTTGGGCAAATGTCTGCGCTGACTAATACAGACATGACATCCGTTGCCACTGTTGCAGATTATGGCATGTAGGAGAAAAAGGTGTCAGGAAATTAGAAAAAAGCTCCTGCTAAAGCAGGATTCGTGTGCATGAACTGATTACTCAGCTTGGGCGGGGACGCCTGCCCACAGCCAGTTGATTGACAGCTTGGCCCTTCAAGGAATAGCAAAAGCAATGTGGGAAAGGCAAAAGAAAATGGGGAAAAACAAAAGCACAAGGAAAAATAATTATTTGTTTTCATATTTCCACATTTATTGTCTCATTCTTTCCCAGATTTATTCTTTTTTATGGCACTCCTATAACTCCATAAAGAAAGTCATCATGTTTGAAGGTACGTGGGAGTTATTACAACCACACACGACACATCTTTTGTTATCTTTTCAAATTTTGCAAGCTAGTTCTGTGATAGTGTTGGTCACATAGAGGGTTACAAATTAAAACAAAAAATTCAGATTTGTCCCAAACACACATTGTAAACTCTTCCCTGTTGAATGGTTTGTTCTTTTGGCAACAAGTCCTCCAACCTAAATGACAGAATAGGTCGTTTATCAATAAACACACGGTTAACGTTGTGAAGCGGTCGCAGTTTGGTTAGGTTTAGTCACCAAAACCACTTGGTTAGATTTAGGAAAAGATCGTGGTTTGGGTTAAAATAAGTAATTTAGTAAGTTGACTTACAAAGTCATGTAACTAACTTACATAACTTGCGTCAAGGTTGACTTCTGGTTTCACACGGGACACGAACAGCAGTCTGCTGGGTGAATTAAAGTATAAAGACATAGTGGCTCTCACTTATTCCACTATCTGTTCCTCATTTTGTATCTGTGAGCCAGCACTTGTTTTTCATATGAATGCATCCTTTCATTTCCCTGACTGGAAAGCAAATTGGGAGTGTGTGAACATAAAAATGTTTGATTGTAGTTATTATGTCCCATTAAATCAATCTAGAGCTACTTCCCCTTGATTCTGCTGTGTGCTGCTGGTTTCCTTGTGCTGTTTAGCTTTTAATTCCTTGAGATATAGTAAGGAAGCACCACAGTCAGTTCCTCTCTTTTTTGTGCTGCTTCATGGAGGTACCAATGCTATGCCTCTAATTTGAAACAGTTTCGAAACAGATTTATAAGTCCTTCAAAAACAAATTAAACAGGAGGAGAGTAGAGGCCTTTTGAAATGGCGACTGTGAAGAGACAAAAAGCTGGTTTACTGCTTTTGTGGGAATGTTTTTTACTGGGCCCAAAAATGAGGCATGCCTTAGTCCTTTTATGTCAGAAATCCATGGCATACAAGTGTCATACCAGTTTGTTGTAGAACTCAAAATTTTCAATTTCTTCACCTGCATCCATATTTGTGCATTGATATTCAAAACCAAGAACATGCTGACAAGCTCCAATATGTCACAGGAAGTGCTGCAAAGACCAGCTTGTATGTGCAGAATTGTTGAAATAATGCATTGTTTTATATGTTTGATTTAGGGTGAAAAAAACGAATAGATTAAAACTGATCCAGATTAAGCCTTATTGAAGAAAATTGAATATGTGCATGTTGGTGCAAGAAAGGGAGAGATTCAATGAGATGAATAAAGGAGCATGTGTGATTAATCATGTTGTATGTTATGCACCTTTTTTTTCTGCAGTTGTAGCTTAGCTGTAGTTGTTTCAATAAAGAGACAACTAAAAATACTGTAACCCAGCTGGTGTAGACACCTTGTCAGAACAACTCCTTACCTCTTACAGTACACCCCTCTTCCACTCCTTCTGCCTGTCTCCCATGTCCAGCTTCCCACCTGTAAACCTTATCTCATTTCACTATTTTCTCTTATCAAGCACCTTCTGATCTCTTCCCTCCAAACTGCTGCATTTCTCACATTCACTGGACACGGACATGCTCGGTGTTTAATCAGATACATTACTACCTGCTCACACACTCTTTGATCTGTGTTGTTTGTCCCTCTCTGAGTCTCAGCTCTCGCCGAATCTTCTCTCTTGGCCCCCTCAACTCACATCTCCTCTCCCTCCCCTCCCCTCCCCCTCGAGACCTTGTGACTTTGAGCTGTTTGTGTTTGTCAGATCCATTAAGATGAAGGCACGGCGGAGGACGGGGGGGGGAAGCGGCCCCGGCATTTGACCCGCTTTGCCCTCCCCGTCACCGGGCGGCTGTGGCAGAGCCCTCCGGGAGGTTCTGGATGTCTGACTGGGTCCTCGTAGCGTGAGCCTGCCTAGACAGTAATTGGCTGGCTCGGAGCTCCGCGATGGGGCCCTCTCCTGACAGCTGGTGGGTGGATGCTGCACACCAATTATAAACACAGAGAGAGACACAGGGCAAGAGAGAGAGGTGCGGTGTGTTTCTGTGATTACATAGGGAAGCGAGAGATGCTGAAATAGTGAAGAGACAAGAGAGCACAGTTTGTACTTTTACCCTTCCAAATCCATGCTGGTTGATTGCCATAAGTGAGAAACTGCAAAACACATGGAGACACATACACACACACTTTTTCTCTCTCTCTCTCTCTCTCTCCAGGGCAGAAAAGTTATTTTCTAAATAAAGTTTATTTTCTCACTAAGGACATCTTCAAAGCACACCAGCAATTTAATTTACTAGTATGAACACACATGGTGAAACGCACACATGCACACAGGTTCACACACTGGTTCACACATTCACACAGATGATATTAATTTAGCTCGGAGTGTGAAAATCAATACTGTAACGGTGTTCATGGAAGTCCACCCCTATTAATACTTAAAACCATCCTGGACGAGTAGGAGTAAATTATCTAAAAACACAGAGGAAACAACACAGTTGTTGTGGCCAAAACAACAACAACAACAACAACAACAACAAAACATTTGGCTCAACCTTGTGACCAGCAGCATATAAAGAGGACGCCATACCAGAATGATTTTATTTATCAAAATTGCCATAAGTTGACCAAAACTATGGGAGCCAGTCCAAACAATGGGCCGTCGGACCCAGACCCAAAACCGCGGAAGTTGGGACTTCCAGACCTCAAAAGAGATGAGCACAAAATAAGAAACAAAAGAAACAAAACATTAAGGGCGTTTTCACACCTAACCTGTTTGGTTCGGTTAAACCCTGGTGCGTCTTCCCGGTTAGCGCGGTTCGTTTGGCCAGGTGTGAACACAGTAATCAAAGGGGGAGGGGGAGCATGTATGCAGCAAACTAAATTTGGATTCCTTGCTGCTTCCAACTTCAAAAGTTGCTTAAGGATGTTAAATTGGCTTTTTAATTGGACGATATGAACAGAATGTAAAAGTCAAACTCATACAGTCACACCTTGCATGGTGTCTTTTTTAATCTTTAAGAAATGTAATCATCTTTTTTTGGAGAATGCATGTCTCAGTCCAGACAAGCCATATCATTTTATGAAGGATCTTCCTAATGTAAACAGCTAAACAAAAATGTGTACTTTTTTCCCCCTGCATTTTGCATTTGATGAAGCATACCATTTGCATGTTAATACACACACACAGAGTTAAATTTTTACAGATGTTTCTGATTCTGAAATTGTCCCCATGGGAAAACGTGTCTTGAACTGGGCTGTAAATCACCTGCAATTATAAAAAGCACAAGCAAATTGCAATAGTAATAGAGTATACAAGCCTCTGCACACAACACGCTAGCAGTCTCACCCACCCACTCATTTTAAACACATGCAGTACATTCACAAGTTGTATTAAGAACATACTCTATTGCACAAGTCCTGCAGCCAACATAATATGTGTTTGTGCTTGATGGTGTTCATGGCAGTTTAGCTATCACTAAGAAAACCCAGGAGGTCTGCAGACAGTAAAAGTTGGAATTCAGCATAAAGGACATGAGTTGGGTCTGACAGTATTTTCTTGCCCTGTTTACGTACAGGTACAGAGTACCTGGAGAGGTGGATAACCTTTAACTCTTATAATTTTGCTGCATTGGAAACTACAGGAAATGTTACCCCAATTGAATTCTTACTTCAGTCAACAATGCTACCGTCTATTTAAACAGCTATTCAAAATTTTAACAATTTGTTCAGTGTTTGATCATATGAGGATTCATTTGCAAATCCAGCTTCAACTAATTTTGATAATAAATAGCCCAACTCTTCTATAAACAGTGGCGAATTTGATGCACAAAACACTAAAAATGGACTTCTACAATTAGTTTATGTACTGAAACATGCATCAAATAATCATAATGTCACTGAGTGAAATTGCTGATGAATGGGTGACTTACATAGGTGCAATGATATTAATCACACACACATCACATGCTAAAAAAAGAGTTACTGATGGAAAGTGCAGGGAAGCGAGCACAGGTTTTATGCTTACCTTTCCAAGTCCATGCTGGTAGACTGCCATCTGTACATACTGGGAAGCACAATGACAACGCAGTAGAAAGGTTCTTCAGCACAGAGTGTATCCTGTCACTGAGGACCTAGTCAAACTTCAAAGTGGAAAGACGCTTTGCATTGTGCAGGCACACACTGACACACACGCGCTCAGTAAAGTTCTTCCCTGCAGACACTGTTTTCTGTCACGGAGGACCTGAGCTGTATTTCAAGGCAGAAAAACACTCCATTTTGTGTGCCTGCACCAGACACACATATGCGCACACAGCCATGCAGCAGCTATAATTGATAAGTGCCCCTTTGCTCTGTCTCTCGTCCTCTCTGATGTGTGTATTATAGATCTGAATCGCTGCTTTAATCTCTGATTAAATTCACATTTTCTCTGATGTAAAGCTCCAGTCTCCTCTGCTCAGGAAGAATCAGACTTTGCTGGAGCGCATTGTGTTGGTGTGCTTGCAAACATTGTACTGTACGTGTAACCTGGTGACAACTTCATGTTCAATTAGTTGCTTCGTAATAACATGGCATGATACAGACTAGAGAGCATGTAGATTGTATCAGTTTAAACCTCGGCAAACCAAAGTCTTCTTACTTTAGAGTTAATGGGCAGAAAATACTGTCATATGTATTTCATCCAATATTCAATACGCAAGATAATTGTTATTGTATTAGTATAAGTTATTATACCATGGTCTGGGTGAATACTCAGTTATGATTGGCTGCAGGGTGTCCATTAATTACTGACAATGGACACCTACTAAGAAGTTCCAGTGAAACTGTCTGTTCACTGTTCTAAAATTAATGCGCTGGCTACATAGTATCAGCCAAATGAGTAACCATAGCAACAGGGACGCAGACAAAACCTCCATTAACAATTGATCTGAATATCTGAGTGTAGTCCTTCAGTGCCTCATCCTCTGAACACCACAGGATGGCGACTGTAACACACAAGCTGCAAGAAGTACACTGCCCCTCTGAACTTACTGATAGTTTGTATCACATAAGCGATCGTCTCACATCCCATTCGCTATTCAACTCCCTACTTCAGGCTGCAGCCAACAGTACCTATCATTTGTTCGTGAAAATCTTGGTATTGATTTGAGGAAAATGACATGGCTGGATAGCTAGATAGTCTTGTTGTCAAACATAGCTCCAAATTATATTTACTGATTGTCAACCGAACGCAATGTTATTGACTTTGAATCTTGCTAGCATAACGTTAGCTTTCTGGCTCATAACTGTCGTACGAGCTGAGAGGACTAGCTGAGTGGACCATTGCCAGGTTGTATCTAAGGTTCATCCTATTTACTGGTGTAGTGAACAATTTTCCATTGCATAAAACCATATGGCTTGGTAATGATTGTTCCAGGTATTAGTCAAACCCTCAGGTGTTACCAGGGAAACTGAGTTATGGCAAGGGGCATTATGCCTTACTTATGTCAGCACATGTAGGCCCAACCAAGAATGCAAGTACATCAAGTGTCCAGTAGCAAAAGTTGATATTGATTATTTTACATTATCTTGTTTAACTTCAGTCCTCCAGGTCCATCCCATAATGCACACCATGAAAAGCTTGTTGACTGTGTAGCTAACCTGTCATTTTACAAATTATGAACCACACGCGTCTGGTGAAAGGAAAGAGTCTTGCCTTGAGAGGCTGAAAACGTACCAGATGGCTTGCTAGGTCACTGGCAAGTTAGCTGGCAAGCTAACCTGTATTCCCTGCCAAACTAAATGTAAGTAGCCCTATAATGTAGCAAATACATTTTGATAAGAAGTTATGTTTAGAATTCTTTAAAATGTTAAGTTACTGTTTTAGAATAATCAGTGATTGACAACCTCTAATAACTAAACTGAGATTTACTTTCACACAAGCATCATTTTAAGAGCAGGTGTCACATTTTCTAATGATTTTTGGAATGAAACCCTGGCAAAAGCATTACTGACATGTGCTTTTGGCAGGGGCAGCTGGTGTGTTATAAATAGTAAGGGCAACTTTTTTCTGGATTTGTCTTCATTAGTGACTTTAAAGTGAGAGTATAAGCCTCTTATTTCATATTTAGAGTGAAAGACTGAATTTATATTCACGTTAATTTTACAGTATTCTGAAAGTTACACCATTATTATGTTTTGTTGACTTTTACTAGCATGGACGGCTTGTCTGGTAGATTTTACACATTAAAGCGTTAATTTAAAATACTACAAAAATGCAACGAGGGCCCGCTCTTCTGTTTACTGCATCACTGTAGACTGTGGTGTTGTAATCTCTGACCTCAGCTCAACTCCAGTCCTAACTCTGTCCATGAACCCATTTTTTCACTTTACACAACTCATCCTGACTCTCCTTCTAGCCCTAACCAAATCTGGATTGGCTTCACAAGCTGTGTCTCAATTCTGGGGCTGCATCTTTCGAAGGCTGCATTTCAAGACCGAATGCGTCACAGCAGTGCGACAAGGTCGTCTCATTTCAAAGGCTCCCTTAAATGCGGCTGAGAAATGCAGCCTTGTTTTCTTGAATTTGGAGGATCCAAAGGCTGTATCCTTCGCTGCCCAACCTATCCCAAGATTCATTGTGCGCAAGAGAATTTGGCGTCCCCAAACATATCGCCAACAGCGGCCAAGCAAGATTACTATTTTAGTATTGCATTTCAACTCACTCACATATCTAACAATACAAATGTTGAAAAACCAAGGGGCCTTACTACAGCTGTCAAGGTTGCTGGGCGACAGGAGCGACGCTTTGTTACGCTGGTGATGCAAATGGGAAATCCTCCGTAGACCAGACTGTCTCATTTAACAATGCTCGTTTCGGCCTTCGCAGCCTACAAAGTCATAAACCCCCTGAACTGAGACACAGCTACAGTCTTCCCACCCTTTCTTCTTTTCCTTCTCCTCCTCCTCCCACTGGTGATCAACAGATGGATGGCAGGGTCCCTTGGCCTGGTCCCTATCCTTCCCAAATCCCTTGCACAACAATGTAAAATCACTGTACATGACCCAGTAGTCCAGTCTAGTAGAACATGTTTATGAACACACTTGCTTGGATTGGAAAGCTTGGATTGGGGTGACTATTTATGTTTCAACAAGACAACGAGCAAAAGTCCAATCAACACAATCCAACATGGCTTCAGGACAAAATCATCAGTCCATCAGTGACTCAAAGACCAGCGTGAAATCCTGTTAAAAATCTTCTTTCTCAACCTCCTCAACACAGCCTGAGAAAATTCACAAATAAACAAAGGACTCCAAAGCTTGAACAAATTTGCAAAACCTTTTAAAAAAGTTTGCACTTTATCATTACCCGGTATTTTCTGAACTGAGTCCTTTTTGAAGTCAGGTAGCAACACCATAAAATGCAGAAAAAAACATCAAGAAAGGTGAATTCAGCACAGCGGTGGTGTAGCTTTTAACAGGCTTTAAGTGCCCAATGTTCAACATAAGTGAACAAGGAAGGTAAAGACACACAACAAAATGGATGATTTTTTTTTTCTTTTGACGGCAACAATATGCTTTTAGGTGCTTTTATCACTGGTCTGGATAGAGCAAAAAAGAACAGAGAGTCAGGTTTTTAAAAAGAATAAAAAATTCAGATGAAGCACTCAAGGTGACCATGATTGCATTAAAAGGAATTTTCATATCCAGCGGAATAAAAAGGTCAGAGGCAGAAGCACTCAGAACTGTCATCCTTCCTTTTTCTGATATGTGTAATTACTCTTTACTTTTTTTCAGTTTGAGTGATGTATGTGTTTGCTGTACTTTTGTCTGCAGCAAGATCCGCCAAACGTTTTTGCAACTTATAGTGCCCATGACGTATATTTTCATACATAAGCACTTGCTGTGTTATCTTATCATTGAATATCCGTCACTGTTGCATCAGTAGTCCAGACAGTTAAACCAAATTTTCTCTCTATGTCTCTGAGAAAGCAAATAAAAAACAACAAATTACCTCTAGCCAAAATGCTCTTGTGATTTAGCCAGTGATTTTCTTTTTTGGGGAGGTCAGGTAATGCCAATTTTTACTCCATAATGTTAATCCCTTCTGGTATGCCCATGTGTGTATTTTTAAGTTTCAGGCAAAGTTAACGGTACTCTGACAATCAGTCCCACTGTCTCTGTGATATTGGGCTGGCTCTTGCATGTTGAAAACACTTTTGACTGCTAATGCATGGTGAATTTTGTGATGATGAGGCTTTCATGGTCCAATCACATGTTTTCAGTCACTTTTTTAATGTAAGATACACGTCCGTGTACACGTCCACATAGTGTAAGTATCTCCGCTATGATCCAAAGCTAAGTCAGCTTTGATGATTAATTTCTCATTAGGAAATAACTTGTACACATGTCAAGATTTTTTCTCAAAATCAGCAAAACATTTTTTTAATGAAAGATTTTGCCTCCGTTTACTGTAACCCTTGCCAGCCATTGACTGGGTGGCTTAAATCAATTTGACACAGAATCGTTTCACACTCCAGGCAACATGAATAAAAACAACTTGGGATTGGACTTTAGAGGTATCACATCAGAGGAGGGTGCAGAGGTGGCTGACAAAACACACACATACATGCACATAGACACAAACAAGCATGCGCCTGTTTAACAGCTTACCTGCTTGAAAGGAAAATGTAAGCAACAAGGACAGCTCCTCCAGTATTCACACTGTTGCAGCAGTATCACTCAGCCAGAGCTCCAGGTGACAAAGAAAAAAGAGGAAGATGGTCTTTTGGCTCTGCCTAAATGCCCAGCCACACCAGAAAGTGGCACAGAGAAGTTTATCTGTCCTCGCAAAATAGGTAGTGCGAGAGGCTTGGTGACTACTCAGTGGGCTAGTTGGTTAACTACTGTCGCTGGCTAACATGCTAGCAAGCCAAACATACTAGTCAGTCAAAATAGTTCAAGAGTTTATTTTTATTTTCTTTGTAGTGAGCCATTTACTCCCCCACTAACATTTAGTTAGTCTAGAATTTAAGAGAGTTGCTGAAGAGGGGAAAAAAGCACTCCGAGCTAACAAGAACAAAAGTTCACACAGTTTTTTTTAAAACATGTATTTATACAAACCATGCCTCTTTAGTGGAGAAGTTTATACTCCAACAAAGGAGGCTAAATAAAAGTGGATGGTGTAACACACCTTGGCTAAGCCACGATAGCTTTCTTCATTTTGGACTCTCCGTTCCTTCAAAGGTAAGCGCTGTCAAGATAGCTTGCTGTTAGTCAACAATGCAAAATTACATGTCAAAGTTCAACTTGTTGAATTTGAACTCGACAGAAAAGATTCATGAGTTTATCTTGCAAATCCACCGACTGCGGCATTTCCAATGAAATGAATTGATTTTGCTTCAAAATTTGGCCATTTAAAATGCTGGTGTGGCCCGGCCGTTACAGTAAGAGTGCTTGATGAACAGTTTTTTTCTGTTACTGTTCTGTTTTTTCACAAAAAATGTTGAATGTTGTTTTGTTAAATGATTAACTGTTTAGCAGATAAACATAAACCCAGTTGCCATAATACAACATGACTACAATAAATTCTACCATCATAAAGGTTATGTTGTATCAGACTGTATTGCGTCATACTTAGGTTTTTCGAATATTTTGGGTGAACAATAGGTCATTAGTGAGCAATGAGTGTGAGACAAGTCTGAAGTCAAAGAACAGTTGCTAATCAAGTCTAAAGTTGAATTATTTGTAACCTGTGAAATTGAGTGCCCATCTCTGTGGTGCATTACCCCCCAAAAAAACAGATTGGTGTGGGCCTGTAGAACGTGATGAATTTTGGGATACACTTGAATGCTCTGAATACCACTCTGAAATATTAGGGAAAGTGTGCATCACATATGGGTGAAGTGCACTTAGTGGATTTTTCAGGAGAGGGACATTCTTTTATTGTTTCTTGGTGTTAATTTTAGAAGTAAGGCACAGGTTATTTTCCTTTGCTAAAACTACAAATCAAAGTTGAGGAAAAACATTGAGCATGAATATGAATAGCAATTATGTTAATGCCAGGCAAGTCTTTCACCCTCTCCTGAGGCGCAGCATCATGAAACATGCATTGCTATTCTTGTTACTACTAATGGAGACCCACCACCTTTTATATTTGTATCCTTTTTTGAGTCCTGGCCCATATCATAACTATTAAAGAAGGTTGTGTGCACCTATACAGGTGTTTCCAGTTGTTTGAGTAGGCAGAGTTCAAATACTTAAAATGACCTATATTTAGGTTTTCCTGACGAATGACTTCTTGCAGCTGTGTGATAATGACGTTCCTCTCTAACTAGAAAGTATATTGAGAGAAGTTTTACATCTCAAAACCTACCAACAGGATTGATATTACATCTTTACATCAAATTATGGATCAGCATGAGCACAGAGGCCATCTCTTCAACATGACATTATCCTGCTCTCTCTCTCTCTCTCTCTCTCTCTCTCTCTCTCTCTCTCTCTCTCTCTCACTTCACTAACCAACCACTCTCCCAAATTACATTCAATGGTCCCATTATGAAGGATGACAAGGCACAGAGAAGACCTGGCCCTCAGAACAGCTTCAATCATGGAGAAAATGCACAGAGCAATGCAGTAAAACTCCTGCCTTGCACTATAGGCTCTCAGCTGAAATGATGTTAGCCACCGAGTAAAGTGACAGATATTGGTAGAGCAAATCATCCTGGCATTCAGCCGGTGGACATATTGGCAGGTTATTGTGACTGTACTCTTAGTAAACCCACATCAGGTTTGGGTTTGTGTTCACGAGCTCTGAACATCACAGTGTTGCTGCCACGCCATCCCAGGTATTGCTTTTTTCCCCATGATATTTTCAGCAGCATAAGTGACAAGGCTCTAGGGACGACAATGTTGGGCAGTCGGACAGTCAGTCCACCATTTTGGGCCAAACTGAAATATCTCAGCCAATACTGGATGGATTGCCATGATATTTTGCACAGACATTCATGACACCCAGAGGATCAATCCTAATAACTTGATTTTAACTTGAATACTGCCTGTTTGCTCAATATACCACATTTCTAAGTATTGGATTTTTGGGACCTCAAGCAAACTTACAGTAAGCTACCAAAAATGTTCACAAGCTAACATTAGCTAGTCTTGAAAGCTTACAAAAACGTTAGATTTGAGTCTTTTAATTGTTTACTGTACTTTTAGTGTTTTTAGTATTAGTATTTAGTGATGTAAATAGCTAACTCTATGTTAGCTATGTACACCAGCACGCTAATTTTAGCTAATCTTACTGTACATAACAAAACTGAAAGAAATTACGTTTCAATATATTTGCTTCAATGCATTTCTGGATCCATTTAATTTTCCATAGAGATATTTGGAGCAGAAAAGTGGACCTACCTTGAATAACTGGGGTTTACCGAGTTCTTTTTTTGGCATTTTTAATTTGTAGTAAAATGTCTTAAAAACTATTCGATATAAATGTTGACATTCTCCACCCAATTTTGATAACCTAGGCCAAATCATTGTGTCTAATATTTTAAGTTTAAGACCAAATACAGTGCTGCAAAAGTAATGACATTCAAATCAGCCTCAGCTTTACTTCGTGTTTTGTGCTAAAGAACAAATGTCTGCATGCCAACACTGTTAATGTGAGCATGGCGCTGACGTTAGCATTTTTATCAAAGACCTGCTATGCCTAAATACAGCCAAACAGAGCTGCTAGCGTTCTTCTCTGTCACCCATTCTGAGTTTCATAACACCTTCGTGCTTAAAATCAGTTTTAAGAAAACATGATGTAATTTCAAAATTGCATGTGTGACACTAAGAAAATCCCTATTTCCTCCAATCGGGGGAAATAAGCCATTTTATAGTTTCATTTAATTCTCATTTAATGCAAAAGCCCCACAGTTTTGTCTGCTGATATGCACTACAAAGTTCAAAGGAACTGTTCCCAGGTGATAGGTAACAATCAGCTTCCCTGAAATAATGTGGAGAAATATTGAAGTGGAAAAAAATGAAAACTTGATGTATCAATATAGAAAACTTTTGGTTCCAAAAAAATAAAAATTCTGTATATTCAAAAACAAAGAGGGCTTGATCTTATCCAATTATTTTGTTGGTAGGCTTCTATTTTTAAACTGATAACAAGCCTCATGCAAGCAAATCATATTGCACAAAAAATTGGAAATTTGTTTCTGTTTAGTATTGCTGTGGATTTTGAAATGAAATGTTTAGGTTTTTCTTCATCTGCAGCAAATGCTGACTTGATGGATAATGATTAAAAACAGTCTCTCTAAGATGGTCTAAAGCAGCCACCGCTTTCCAATTAAAGGTAAAGCCTGGTATATACAGGCTCATTAGGCCTAGAAAGTTGGTGTCATAAGAGAGAGATGGAGCAGAGAGAAAGTATTTTCAGAGGAAAGTTATAATTGAAAGCATGTAGCAACAGCAGGTGTATTTTATCCTGTCAATAATCAGTTTGATTTGAGGGTTGTTGTTTATGCGTTTTTCTTTTGGTTAAATAGTAAACTGTAATTTGCCATATGGATAACAGTTCAACAGTGTGTGATTGGTGCATGCACAAGAGAGATTCACCATTACAATTACATTTAAATAATTACGGCATCATATGTACCTTCAAAAGAGTGCACTACTACAGATAATCATCTGAGTTCTGTGTATTTATAGTTATCTTTATTATTTATCAATTATTTGCATTGAAGTTATTATTTCTGTATCATACTTTTCTGATAAATGATTTTTCTTTCGTGCCTTTGCTGTTTCTTTTGCATCTTCATTTCATCTTTAATCAACAATCATGGACCAGAGTGACTACAGCTGTGACGTGGAGAGCCCTGCCCTTTTCTAGCTGTGATTGGTTGATTGATGGCTCCTATATTTACACCAGCTATGCGAGCTATCTGAGTCTGTGGCAGACTCAACTGGAGACAAAGGCAAAGGGTGATGAAGGTGGGAGTAGGGCCATGTGTCAATACACAATGCTAATGTTCGTCCTATAGTGTTTTTGCAGTTAGTAGGCAATACATACATGTACTTTATGGCTACACTAACAGGAAATAATACCAACCGACTGCCAATTACGCCAACGAAAGTCATTTTTCAAAGAAAGAAAAAATGTTTCTCTTTAAGATGTTACTGGAGCTGTTTCACCACTGTACACAACTTGTTTTAAATTTTATCAACACTAAAAAAAAATAAAAAAAGAGCAAGTTTAGTCTAAATGCATAATTAATTTGAGTTCACTAAACAACCAGATTTTGCAACTGGTTAGAATGAGAGCTTAAGAGCAGGAGTCTGAGTTGATGATGACAGCAGCAAAGTCTGATGTTTAAAGTTTGTATGGGAACAAATATAACCAATGTCACAGCATTTAAAGGCTAAGCTAGTTTGCCTTTCCCTTTTTATAAATTAGAGCTGGTTTAAACTTGAATTTTCCTCCAACCTTTGTCTTGTTTTGGGAAAACATTGCTGTTAGAAATGATTAGAATTTAACTGAAATTCAATGTGAATTCAAACTAAAACTCTCCTTGTTTACACAGTTCCCATTCCACACCCTGAAAAATAAGGGCCATAGATCATTCTGAATATGCATATTCTTCAGGGAGTAAATTTATGAATCCTTGTATTCACCAGATTTTTGTATTCAAGCCAAGTGTTCATTTCCAGACACTGCTGACATCATGCAAAAAAAACCTTTTTGTGAACTTTATCCCAGCTCATTCAGTGCACAACCTGGATGAACTCAAAGAAACTGTTTGACTTCTTAGGGTAGTTTAGGCATAGGAGATAGATCAGGCCAACAGGATCATCAGTGCATCTGTTCAAGATAGCCTGCATTTATAAAACTCCCTTTCCTGGGAAAATGACTTAATGTTGTGTATAAGTGATGAACTGTGAACAACATTCATCTTATTTAGCAAGTCAAAATTATTCTAATGACTTACCATGATTAACTCATCTACATTCAATAATCTGCCAAAAAAAGACTTGGTAACATTAATATTGCTTCATTACAGTAATGTTTGTTTCCAAAGTTGCTGGGGTTTTTTTTTTTTTTTAACCAGGAGTAAAAGACTCATTGAGATTAAACATCTCTCTTTCAAGAGTGTCCTGGCCAAGACAGGCAGCAGCACAAATAATACGGCTGCAGACATAAAACAAAGGACAAATTACAGATTTGAGGTATCAAAACATCTACAGCTGGCTGTACCTGCTTCCAAGTCATTTAGAAGAAGATTCAGGTGATTTTGCAACTGATTCCAAGCTGGGGGAGCAGCACTCTTAAACACTCTTTTTCCCAGTTCTTCCCAAATGAGGACAAATGATTCAAAGCAACAAATGTATTTTTTATTTTTTTAATGGAGAGGGCATGTTTTTGCTGTAGTGGTGTGCACAGCCTTTGGAGAACAGTCACTAAAGTTGCACACTACTTTCAGCTGGCATACTGTTTGTTATGGAGTGTATCGTTTCATTTTTGTTTTTGGTTAATTGAACTTTGCACTGATATTTTTGTAATATTCTCATAAATGCCATGAGACCAGTACAGTTATGTCTTTACATGTAAGGGTCGGTGGTGATAAGCTTGCAATACATATGCACTCATCGTTTAAAGATTGTAATAGAAACCCATCAGGATCAGTAAAAGCACAGCCCAGTACTGTTGCTTGCCTATACTAGGGCTAGATCATAATACTGTATCACACCCGCAGAAAGTCCATTAAAGAGAGAACGCAGATCAGTAAGATCAAAAAACAAACTGTACAGTTCTAATCAATAGACTCGTTGGCTTCCAGATAAAACGCAGGCATCTGACAATCTTTGAGGCTATGTTTAATTTGGAGAGTAGCTTTCTCATTAAAAGGTAAAGTGAGGTATTTTCAGGCTCATTAGCTCTTTGAAACTTGCAGAAAGACAATTTAGGTGTGTGTGTGTCTCAAGGAAATGCTTTGAAATGCAAGCTTCTCCCTCCTGTCACATAATTCTATCAAATTCTTAAGTATTTGTTATTTAAAAAAAATGTTTATTTCTGCCAATGTCTGCAGATGTTTATAATTGAAAGTGCTTCTCTCTGATAACAGCAGGCATCTCTTATTTTATCTCATTGATCATTTTGATCCGAGTTCCTGTTTTGAGAGCTGATGCTAAAAACCATAAGCAGACGCTGGAGATTTGTGTTGAAAGCTGAACAGCATTTGCATATTTAAAGAAGCGAAGCCAGTTCAGGCAGCCAGCGTGCACTTCCTCAGATTCTGGCTGCGACTCTGCTGCTGCTCAGAATGTGTCTCCTCAGCTGTTCTTGCAGGGAGTGATGAGGTCAGAGACTAAAGGCCAAATATGACCTTTTTAATATACACCTCAAGAGTTAAATAGATAAAATAATTCTTACATGCTACCAAAAAACTAATTCTAAAACAAGTGGTTGTAGAATGTAGAGTGCAGATTATACTAACCCTGTCCCCAGAGAGAACATTGATATTGAAAGATGGTTGTTTTTTTAATATTCAGTGCCAACTGAAGCTAGCTAGGCTTCTTATTCTTACTGCAATGCACATGGTAACTATGGTCTGGTTAAATTGTGCACATAAAACATGAAAGGTCATGGTTTAAATTATAGCCACCCAAACCTTTTCACCTTGGGCAGCGCTAACGCCAGGATGAAGTGACGGTGCCCTTGCAAAATAGTGTAAATGGCGGAAGGGGAGGAGAATTCCGACTGAAATAGTCTAATCCAGGGTTGCCCACTTTGGGTACCTGGCTGGAGTGAGATTTTAATGCCATGGCCCATGGGCTTAATCACGCATGTGCGCACGTGCACTTTATCATGTGCACATATTTGGACTCAATTCACCATCAGGGTTTAAAATAGTATGCACCTTACACATGTGGCGAGAGCGGGACCTTTATATTCCAATTATTTAAGGATACAGCCTGACTACGCCACTTCCACCCTGGGAAATACTCATTTCACAATATTAGACAAACACTAACCCAATAAAGGGCACACAGCTTCATTCATTAATGAAAGTCATAGATGTGTTGTTTAACATATCAAAACTTTTATAGGAAGTTGCAAAATGTTCCAGGTGTGTATGCCTGTGGCTCGTGTCCTCCAACTGAGCAAGTTAGTTCAGTTCATGATAGTTTGGACCCTATCCTAATTAACACTAGGTAGGGGAAAGCATAAAGGGCTGATGCAGATGAGGCATAGGGATCATTACAGCAGAAGGCTCCTGCTGCATGTGTTCAACTGGATAATTTAACAATGTGGCTGCAGTCATAATTTACTTTCTTTTCTGGTTAGTGTCCAGTCTTGTCACCCACATAGTCTGTGTGGGAGTTATCAGGGAAGTCTGGTTACCATTCTGTTTGAGTAGCTCTGCAACAATAATCTTAATTATTTTCATTTTAAGACCTAAAATCGCAGCTTATATCTTTAAGTAAAAGAGGAAAGAAATGGCAAGAAACGGCAATCACGACTTGTTGATATAAATAATGCAATTTGTATCAGCATGTGTGCACATGCGAGTAAAATGCTCGTAAGCATCTTAAACATCCATCCATTTACTATCTATACCGCTTATCCTCAGAGGGTCGCAAGGATCTGGAGCCAATCCCAGCTGGCATTGGGCGAGAGGCGGGGTACACCCTAGACTGGTCCGCCAGTCAAGGACAGGGCTGACAAACAGAGACAGGCAAACATTCACACTCAGTCCCACCGACGGGGCATCGTCAATTAACCTAACCTGCATGTCTTTGGATGGTGGGAGGAAGTCGGAGTACGTATCTGTTAGGAATTGTGGCTTCAAGGTATCGGTTGGGGTGAGGGGTGTAGAGGGTGCACCCAAATGCAGACATACTGGAGGTTGAAATGGTAAACAGGTTTAGTGATCTTATTTTAGGTGGATTGCAGGTAGACAAGACCATGAAACACAAAAGTCCAAAACACAAAACCTGGAGTGGTCTGCAGAACAGTGAACAAAAGGCTTCTTGTAAGGAGTGTGGGAAAAAAAGTCCAGTACGGGTGGCCCAAGAGCAAAGAACATGGAACTTGAAGAACTAAACAAAAACACTGAACTTTCAGCACGAGAACAGCCATGAACTAACAGTGACAGAAGAGTTTCAAACAATGAACCAAGCAAGGAACACAGACAAGAGACAGGCATAAGTAGGGGAAGACTAACGATGGAAATGGCACCAGGTGAGTAACAAGACACAGGTGAACATAATCAGCAGACAATCAAGACAAGGGGAGACACTAGGGCAGAAACACAAGACATGGCTTCAAAATAAAACCCTAGCATAAACAAAACTAGATAAAAGTCCATGGATCCTAACAGTATCTTAACAATCTTTTATATTAGATTGAGTTAAGGACACAGAAGCAAAAAATACACGAGTCTACGACACGCTTGCACACACACATGTCCACACACACATATGCACGTATGGTAGGTGGCAGAAGACGCTACCATCTGTAATGGCTCCAGTTGTTAATTAACATGGTTCTGCTCTGTGCACACAGTCGTGTCGAGCTCGCATGTGTCAGCCAGAGATATTCAAGGCTGTTGCTCATGTGGCTGATCTCAGCGCGTGATGAAGATCCCGAGAACATTTGTTCCTGAGCCAGTGAGCAGAAATAATGCCAGCTCTGTAATGAATACCTGTTTTTATTCCTCTTCCCCCTGTTTTCAAGGAACATCTTCATTGAAGTATTGTGTAAGACAGAAACAGACAATAACCAGAGAAAGAAATCAGTAATGAGCACATTGTTATTGCACAAAATGTACTCACCTCCACACAATATTGTTGCACATACGGCTCAAAGAACACATTGTGTAAGAAGGAGTCTTGTTTTGTTTTTTTTACGCAGGAGGAAATGATAGAAATGCCACATTTTAAAAACAAATTAATACTACTTTATCATAGAGAGCACACAGTTGAAGTCAAAGCAAGAGCAATGTAAAAGAAATACTGAATGATGAAGAGGTTAATAAGGTTTTATTATTTTCAAAAGAAAAATGCTGTGGAATAGAACTTTTAGGATAGATTTAACTATATATTTACTGTTTTCCACATGTACCTTATTTGTCCTCTCCCTCCCTCCACACAGCCATTTGTCTTAATGTTCATCACTCATTGTCCACAGTACAGTACACTGTGTTGGTACTGAAAATCATTGCCTTCCTATCCGATCCTATCTCAACACAATGAGGGCAGTCTGCAGGTACTGTTTGTCGAGTCAGATGGAAATGTTTTTGCTGTAAGGATAAAATTGCCAGACCGATGTATCGGCACATTTTAGCTTATCAGCTGTATCTGCATATACAATCTGCTGATTAGTGACAAACTTCAATGCACAAAGGTAGCTAAGGAAATTAAGAGAAGGGACCAAAAGAACAATTTGTAAAGTAGTTTAAGTTGTGAAGAGGCTATTAAACTCTCTCAAAGACTCATTTTTATAAACTGACTTTTACTTTTTAACAAGTTTTTATAGAGTTTTATCTGTAAATCACTTAATATCTGTAAACTTGTGTTTGAAGTGCTATATAAATCAAAAAATAATATTGTTGCTGTTGAATCAGTTGTAAAGAACCAGACTGCACCCTGATTAAATTGCATTAAACATATTTTTTTTAAAAACCCAAATTAATTTAAAAAGGAAAATTGGTTCATATTTACTCAATACCTGGATGAAATTCATTTTTCAGTTAAGATTTACTCAAGTAATTCAGTATAATCACTATCAAAGGACTAAATCTCTAATTTTACATGTCACTTTGTTGCAGTGCAAAATGTCAAACTATTCAACTTAAATGTGAAGCAAAATAAACCGAAGTGAAGGGACGTATACAGACAATCTGTTGTTCATTACTCACATCAAGGTTTAAAAAGAAAAGATACGTTTTATTTTGAATCATTAAACACTGTACCACCTTACAGAAAATAAGAATTACAATTTTTCACAAGGTTGTTTTACTTGGAGGCAAGCGGTCTCAGGTTCAACTGGCCAGATGAAGAAGCCCAGTGTTAATTAATAAACTGTTGCCAGCAACATAACCCTGCAAGAGTCCATCAATCCATCAGCTAGTTTAAAGCGGTGCACTTTTAGGGACAGTCTTGATGTGTACCTGTGCTCTGTGGGGTATGAACGTGTGTGTGTGTGTGTGTGGGCCTTTCTCAAACCACCCCCTCTCCCTCCACTCCATTTGTGCGTGGAAGTGGGTTATGAAACCCTCCAACAGCAAGTCTGCATCGATGCTGACTTACTGACCACGTGCAACGCTGTGTTGTGCTCGTCATTGAAGATGCTCCGTACAAATACAAGTTCTGTGCGACTACCCGGACAAACGTAAACTGCTCAAACTAAGACATTTAATATTGACATTAGTAAACTGTTAGATGTCTTGATTTGATTAAGTGAGCAGCTCAGAGTGAACAGATCATGGCAACAGTTGCCGCTTCTGAAAGATGCTGATAGGAAACCATAGTTAGAAAATATTACGACAGTTCCTGTTTCCACCAGAGAGAGGGAAGTGCGTCTCGAAGCATGCCACTACGTATTTATACTCTACACCTTTTTTAATGAAAGGTGCTTCATTCAGCTGTGAGTGTGCTACAAACAGAGTTACACTCCGTGACGGAGTGGGGAGGTTCCGGTTTGAGAAAGGCCCTTTGTGTCAAGCCAACAAGCATGGAGCAAGTCTTCTGAAATCAGAAATCTACCCTCCATCACAATGCTGAAGTCCTCTGGAACATCTGATGCTGCATTCTTGATTGTTCCATCATCTGTAACTCAATGTCCTGTGACAAACTGCCTCCTTATATCCTGAACTATAGCAAAAAACACCTATTGATGTCAGACTGCATAGCTCTAAAATCAGATCCTGGATCTCCCGCTTTGCTTGAAACCTTTTGGACAAGAAAACCTAATCACCATATCCATAAACTTAAACATACAAGGAAAGAAAAGTCTTATTTTTTAGGTGGAAGTGATTAAAACCAATGACTTTCCAATGAGTAAAATGTTTGTTTGGTTTTCATGGCTTTACGTTGCACATTTACATGTCCACCAGGAATAAATAAAGTTGAAACTTTATTCAACATGACTTGTTGTTGCCTTCTTAACAAAACTCGAAGAGGCAGTAGCTGAGACATGCTGAGAAAATGTGGCCGGACTGTCTGAATAATGCATGCATTCCCCTCCTGTCAGTAACCACCAGGATGTAACAGGATGCCTTTGAGCCAAGCACTTAAGGATAATACCTGTCTCGTGTTTTTCACCCTTCAGGAAAAAAAAGACATTTGCTGCTAATCATTCTTTAAAAGACAAAAAACAACTTCCACAGCCTTGACAATGGCCTCAGCTGGATAGTTCATCACAGTAAACACAAGGAAGTGTTTTCGTTTTTTTTGTTTTGTTTTGGGGTTTTTAGGTGTTCCTATGACTGTGCACATTTTGCCAATCACCTGCAGCACCAGCAGGATGAAATTGGGAGCTTTTGTGAAGATATAATCCTCACACACACGCTTCCAAACTTTGTCGCATTCATGTTTTTATATTACAACAATGTTGTTAGACAGGACCACTCAGTCTGACAACACAGTGCGACAGCAGCAGACTGTGGTCTGCGCACGTTGGCAGTTCCCTGATCTAAGTGGCTGTTAAGTACTTCGCTGTGAGAAATAGTGATGCTGAAAAAGCTTCTGCAGGCTCATCAAATCTCTCTGTAACTATAACTATATGAAGTTTCGCCAACAAATGAAACGTTGTCAAGGCTCTAACAGTCTTCTTCAGGCTGGCAGAGATGGAAAATGTCAGCCATCAATAAGCTGCAAAGGCAACAAATTCAGCAGCACTACAGTCTTATGTTCTGTATTCATAGTGATGGATCATAATGTGCTCTCTGAAAGTGAACTTTAAACCGTGCTTGTGTGGTGTTGCATAAAACGAGGATCAACCATAGCTGCAAACAATTTTATATCAAGATACGTAATCCAGTATTTCAGATTCATCTGTGTAAAACTGTTAATATTTCAATCAGGAGAGGCTTAAAGGGAAACTGGTATTTTTAAACCTGGGCCCTATTTTTTACAAATTTGGGGGTATAAATGACTAATACTTACCAAAAGTTTTGGAATTGGTTCAGTAGCTCACCTCCACTGGGCCGCCCTCGAAAAGGCAAACCCATCATCCATTAAAAGTTTTGGAGGTGGGGTAAAATAGTCAGTAGCAATCTATAGCAAAATGATACGCTTAAAATAGCCTAAGTAACTCATTCAACTGTACAATTGGTTAAATATACACACACACCAGCCTGTGTGTTTCATAACTAGTAACTAGCGTGCACTAGGGCCCATGAATTTCAATACGTGGACAGGAGGAGGTGGGGATCAAACCGCCAACCCTGTGATCAGTGGACTCTACCACAACAACATAACCACAAAAACATGTCATATTAGCTGTTTTAGAGGGAAGGAACTTGTTTTAGTCCATCGTTAAGGTTTGATGGTTAAACTCTGTAGAGTCTGTCATCTACAGTGTGATTGGATGTCCCAGTTTGTGTAAGTTTTGACTTGAGTGAATTTTGATTGCGTTTGACCACTGAAGTGTTTGTGTGAAATAAACACAGACTGTGCAAACACCAGACTGAACAGACATTAGCTGCAACATAGACACGGATTTTCATGTGTGACAGCTGAGCTTGACTGATCTAAGAGAACTTGGTATCTTCCTCCAGTTTTTCCTCTTCCTCGTGTTTCTCATCAAGTAGTCATAAAGCAACTGAATGAGCCAAATTTTTCAGTTAAGATTAAACTTTCTTAACTTGCATGGATATATGTACACCTTAATTTGTGCTACGCAGTGCTCATTGGAGGAAGATGAGAGAGAGAGAAAAAGAAGAGCGCAGAGGACAATCAACAGGAAAAGGTGAAAACAAAGGGTGAGCTGGGGATAGTAGTATGTATAGTGGCATCTGGAGGAAGATGGGGTGAAATAGAGAGGGGGAGAGAAAAAAGGATATGTAGAGATCAGTTACAGGAAAAGTGGAAAGGCCAAAAAATTGAGCATGGTGAAATTTTATAGGAAAAGGGAGGAAAGTAAAGGTAACGGGTCAAAGAAAGAGAAGAGATATACGTAAGAGAGAGAGCATGCAGTTACCAGCAGTAAGCCATCCATCATTCTTGCTGTGGATTTCTCAGGGGACCACATCTTATTATAGAGATGTATGTAATATGTGTATCATGTGTAATACAGACTTCATTATATGCTTCCTCTACCGTGTGTGTCAGTATGTTCCGCGTTGCTATCTCAGTTTGCAACAAACGTCTCTATGCAGAGGAAACTGCTAGCAGATTCCTTTTACATTTGTTGTGCTTGGTGATAAAACTGATTCAGATGTCTTATTTTTTATTTTTCTCTCCAGCAGCGACGGCACACTTAATCCTCTGGCTCACTGGAGCGCCCTGGTGGATCAGCAGACCAGGATGCATGCTGTAACTGCATGCTTGTGATGGCATAGGTTTACATCTGACACACGCTCCCTCGCCTTCCTCTCATTATTTCACCCTCAAAATGTGAGTGGCTTGATAAAAAGGCAGGAGCGGTCTAATCTGCGATGAAGCAATCTCTAAAAACTTCTCAACCAAAGAAACCGAGTGCGGCGCCCTCGCTAATTTTGGAGATAAAACACAAAGCAGAGAGGATGAGAGGGATGAGTCTTGCATGGCTAATGCAATAAGATGCTATTTTGCTGAGTATCCAAAATGAGTGCTGATAGAGTCTTAGACACTTAAGAATTTAAAAGCTCCCATGCAAATGGGTTCATCTATACTGACATTAGCATCATCAAAAGGATCATTCTGCTCTGGACCTAGAACATCACCGTGCAGAAGGTAATATACAAAACACAATTGGCTAAATGTGACTATAATTATATTTTAAGCCGATAAGGAAGAAAAGCGCACACACACACACACACACACACACTTGTTTTTGCTACCCCATGAGGACTCCTGACTAGGAGGTTACACATGGGGACACTGCTTTCTAAATGAAACAGAGGCATGGTTTTAACTCTCAGATTTTTTGTGGGATCCTGGGACCCCAAAAATCTACTTCAGCACCAAAATTCCTCTAATTTAAAAAGCTTCATTTTTGTCTGGTTTTTCTATTCTGGTGGGGACGCTCCTATTGTGTCTTACCACAAACCACCACTAGGTGACACTATTACAAATTTGTCTTTATAGGATTTATTTGTATACTTACAAGCCTGTATAAGGTAAGCAATGGAGGGAAAGTTTTCAGAATCACTATAGAGCTTCAATTTAAAGAGAGAATGGTGCTGTATTATATTAGTATTTTTGTTAATTACTTTTATATTGCATTTATATATTTACTATTGACTCTTGTTGTACATTGGCTAATGATCTGTACATACTGGACTCCACTCTCAATACAAATAATTAAATTAAGAGCTTTATTTAACNCACACACACACACATATACACACGCATGCATTCACACACACACACACACTCATATATACACACACACACAAAAACATTCATAAATACACACACACATTCATATATACACGCACACACACACACACTTGTTTTTGCTACCCCATGGGGACTCCTGACTAGGAGGTTACACGTGGGGACACTGTTTTCTAAATGAAACAGAGGCATGGTTTTAACTCTCAGATTTTTTGTGGGATCCTGGGACCCCAAAAATCTACTTCAGCACCAAAATTCCTCAAATTTAAAAAGCTTAATTTTTGTCTGGTTTTTCTATTCTGGTGGGGACGCTCCTATTGTGTCTTACCACAAACCACCACTAGGTGACACTATTACAAATTTGTCTTTATAGGATTTATTTGTATACTTACAAGCCTGTATAAGGTAAGCAATGGAGGGAAAGTTTTCAGAATCACTATAGAGCTTCAATTTAAAGAGAGAATGGTGCTGTATTATATTAGTATTTTTGTTAATTACTTTTATATTGCATTTATATATTTACTATTGACTCTTGTTGTACATTGGCTAATGATCTGTACATACTGGACTCCACTCTCAATACAAATAATTAAATTAAGAGCTTTATTTAACAAAAGTTATGTGCATGGCTTCCAATAGGGCTGCACGATGTCTTTCATAAAAAACTCAAATATTGTTCTTGAATATCACAGTACAACTGCAATGCTTTCAACAGTAAAATGCTCTTAACAATAATATGTCTTACTATTTTAATTGCACAACATAACAATGCTTCCAACAAACTGTTATGTGTGAGGGATGGATGTAGCAAAAAAAGATAAAAATGAGAGATGAAAATGCATGTGAAATGAAAAAGGCAGCAATAAATGAAGTGATTTGATTAAAACAGTCGTGATATGATGAGCAGCCATGTTTCATCATCATGAAGTGATGAAATGTATGTGAATTGAAAAATAGTAATAAACTGTCAATTACATTTTTTTTTAAAGTATCAGTTTTAATAAATAAATTTTCTTTACTTCCATCCCTCATAGTGTACTTATTACAACCTCTAATATGACTGCACAACATAAACGTATATTATTTTAATTTCCAGTGCAATGTAAGTTTCAAATAAAAAATGCAACAGAAACCTATATGCATATGTATAACAGTGCATATA
>LKNJ01001434.1:0-91882 GCA_002120245.1 Maccullochella peelii
CCACATTGACATTCACAGTTCTCTGGTAGTCACAATCTTATGAAAACAGTTTTATGTGTCTTGCAATATTTACTTGACGTTGGTTTTTGTACCTGTTTAACATTTTACCACCACAACTGTGACAGTCCATCAGTTGTGTAGACAGTTGGTCTACAAATCAACACAGGAGAGGGGAATACACCCTTTCTGGCGTGCCAGGACGTATTATAGCACAGCTGAGGTGAACAGTTGCCAGGGGAGGATGTGGGTAGCTGATGATAATCGAAGGAAGATTACAACTATGCTCTGAGGACGGAAGAGTCAATTTTGTAACTGTAATACAAACTGTAACACAATGCACTTCATTAAATCAAGACTTTGCCTGTTACTAATGACCCTCAAGGTTAAAATCATCTACCGTGACAATGTGAAGTGAACAGTGACATGACTCATTTGTCTGACTGGTATATAATAATTATACACATTTAGAGGGGAAATGTACTCAACAGCAATGGAGAAAATAAGACACTGTGTGGGTGACTGCCTCCACCTTGAACTTAGCATGTTAGATATTACTTTTGAATTAAGGTCATGGATGATAAAATTCAATAAAGTTGGTAATTCAGCAAAGCCTTCATTTGTATTATTGTTTTAAAAAGTCATTGATACCCTGCATCTTTTAGAATAGATATACTATAAAAGGCGCAATGTCGTATAAATGTTGAACATTAAGTATAGGCTAAATCCTTGTTTTAAAGTGAATCTTTGTTTCTGATATCTCTGAAACCTGTTCATAAAGTAAATATTTTGAACATATTCAGACTATTTTTGCCATGAAATCATTGACATTCTTCTACTTCTGTTACAGAGAAAGCAGAGAGGATGTCAAGTTAATTATGTTAACATCCACATATCCACCTCTGATGAAATACACTAATGCTGTGGTTTCCAGTACAACGTTGTTGGGAGGGTGTAGCACTAACCCCATGTCAACAACGCCGATCCAACCTATTGATCGGCTTCCATCAGTGGTCCATGTGCCACACTTCAGATACTGGTCGTCAGAGATGTACTCAGTTACCTGACATCAATAATCTTTATCATAACAATCCACAGAGATACAGCTCAACTGTGCCACAGGGTGGTAAAAATGTAAATGGCATTGGTGTAAAGTATTACACCAAAACGAGCATCTGGTTTTATCACAACTGCCACCCTCTGTAAAAACTTTGTTATAGTTGAGTTTTCACGGTAGACAGACCTGAGGGGTGTTCAGGTAAATCTTAACAAAATTCAAATTTAGAACCAGTTTCACTCCAAAACAACCCTGACAACTAAAGGAGTAACCATGCACATAAAGAATTTTAGTAAAATAATTTACTAAGACTTGATACAGACCTGCAGACACCCTGATGACATTAAACTTGCCCATCTGAAAGATTTCCCCCAGAAATTATATATTACATAAGTACAAACAAAATCAGTACAGCTGCCATGAACAGAAAAAGTTGATATGTCTATGGGGCATGAAGTGCTGACATGTTTCTTGTTCTTTAGTGATTCAATTCTAATGTTGAAAAAGATGACAGTATAGCTTAACTGTACTGATGTATTACATACTGTATATTATGCAGCATCTATTGGACAACCCCAGAGACAGACAGTGACTGTTAGCATTACCTTGCCCTGCCTTCAATACAGATATGATTGATATGCTATTACATCTACCCCTGAACTTAACAGTATTAACTCCAGTAGCAGCCAACCAGAACGCTCTGTGAAATTAAGTTACCGATTTAAGAAAAAAAAGTTGTCTGACTTGGATAAATTCCCCACCAGTAAATCCAATATAACAAAGTACTGAAACTCTGTAATTAACAACATCCTTTTAATTAAATCCACACTGAATTTATTGATGAAACAATGCTGAAGAGTAGTTTACAATTGAGACGGGAAATAAACTTCAGACCTTAACTGCAGGGTAAAACGTTGTGCGTGTTTCTAGTTTAATAACAGCAACATCAATGATGATGATGATGCGATAGCTGTTTGAAGATGTCCTTAGGCACACAACAGAGGTAAAGGTGCAAGAGACAGAATGTCCTGCACTGGACTGTCCTGATCAATACAGCCTGGCGATTTCAGACCTTCCCTGGGAAACTTCCATTTTCTAACTGCTCGTCCCATTTGGAAACCTGTGGGAGATATAAAGAAAACATTAGCCCTATGTGACAACAGACTAATGCTCAAGTATCAGCAGAACTGTTGCTTTACACCCACGGTAGTTTCATGTCAATCCCTAGAACATAGCACAAACAATAAATATATGATGGAACAAGAACACAAAAAGCAGAAGCAGTCCTTTATCACATGTAGCTTAATGTATGACTCAAAGAACTAGGAGACTACCTAGAGATAACCGTTTAACAGTCAATCACAGAACAAAAAGCACACAAAACAGAATATCAAGAAGCATGAAAACAATGAGCCTATCTGGGCTACATTAGCCAGCCTTGGCTATTCAGCGCTAACAACATTCAGTGTAGGCATGGAAGAATTTACAATGACAAAAAATTTTTAGTGGTCCACTCCCCAATAAGACACCTGCACATACTGAGGAACTATCAGAACTGTGATCCTATAACTTACCCAGCTGATGGGACAGAGGCTCTTGTAAACCTTCTGGTACCAATCGCAGGGAGCCACATCCTGGTCTTTGGCTGACAGGGCCTTGTTACACCTGTGGAAGTCTGGAGCAAAAAAATAACAAAAGGGTTCAATGTTTCTTTTAACAGCCATGAATAAAAGTGTCCAATATTTCCATTGCAAAGTAAAAAAAAAAAAAATAAAGAAGATACAGGTGAATAAAATAATGCTGTTTGAAATTTTGTTTTATGGCCAATGGATTCATCCAAATACTAATTCCAGTTGAGAATATAGCCGGTACAACCAATGTCATGTAGAGGTCATATTTGAAACACTTTTTCATGCAAAAATGTTCTTAATAATTGAATGACAAATGATTTGTAAGCTTCAGCTAACTATCTTATGGTGCACCATGTAAATTTGATGGTTGTATCTACAAAATATGTATACAAACAACCACAACCTTGCTGATTTTGCAAGTTTTATTGGTGCACCTAATTAAAATACTGCGTTTATCTGTTTGTAAGTGCTTTGATACCCACTTCATGCAATTTGTGAAACTAACATTATAGCTGTTGCAGAAGTATATATACACACACAACATGACGAGTTCAGGCATCTCTCAGTTTTCATCTGTAGTGCCTGTTCTTGTACACTATATCTAAACAGTTTTTTTAAAAGTCGCATGAACGACTAATCACAACATATTGATCCATGTCCTCACCCAGGTAGTTCTGGAAACAGTTGCGGGTCTGGTTGGTGTTGGGGAATCGGGCGTCAAAGGGAGCAGTCCTGTAGCCCTTGATCTTCTCCTCAATATTCTCAGACATGTTTATGAACTTCAATTAGACGTCTAAACGGTATTGAAACAAAGCACAGGGTGGGTTAACTTACAGTTGAAACAGACGTATAAAAGACGTTTGATGACAACTAACACGAACACAGCTATCAGTGTAACCTCCACACATTGCTCAATGTTAGCGCAATGTCAATCAATAGCGTTATGATCAAAAGTTAAATGTAGGTTAGCTTTCTTTCCGCTTTTATCGCCACTCAATGCTGGTTTGTTATGAGACCTAAGCATATATGCAAGCTAGCTAGCATATATTTTGTTGTCTAACTCATGACAAAAAACAAATATCATAACCGTGACACGACCTCATAGCTTCTGACTACAAGTTAGCATAGTTTGCATTGCTTTGCAAAGTGTTCAGTCAGTTAGCTATTGCTAGCTGTTAGCTCCTTGCTAACATGTTAACATATCTGGAAGTGATTGTTAGCGAACACATTTAAGAACGCCTGGTTGTTCTGAGAGTTTTGGTGGATTAATATATCAAAAAGCCTGAGAGAGATACACTTTAAGTTTGTAAAAAGAACACAACATTTCAGAGTTACTGACAGCTAACCTTGGGACGTTTCTTTTTGTGTCCTCGGTCCTCTCCGGAAAGATGTCCTTGCTCGTCGACGCGCAAAGGATCCTGGGATAGCGGGAGGTGGTAATGCCTGACACACCAGACATCCTGTACCTAACTTCAGTTTTCAGGTTTTCTGTTTTATTGATTTTTATTGAGCTATAATAATTATCACTAGCCTGTCTTTTCTTCTAATTATGTATTTGTGTACAAATGATAATTGTTGTTTTTGCAGCAGTGGAAACAATCACAGTAAGACCAAATATCTTGTTAGAAGTGTAAACAAGAACTCCACCTGACTCAGAGAAGAAATGTACATCTGTCATCAGATGAGATTTGGTTGCCACTGAGCATCCTCCATGTTGTGACTGAAACTAAAGTGTAACATTGCACAGAGAAGGTATCCCATCAGAGGCACCTGTAATAGAGAGATCACTTCCATTGACAGGCTAATTTCAGTCATTGTTAAAGGTTTATGATTTTGAAACATAATATTAGGTTACAGAATCTTGGATGCAAAGATGAACTCACCTCACTGACTGCAGGTTATCTGATTTCAAGTTAAAATCTGCTTAAAGCAATACTCAACCCAAAATATATCAGTTTAGTATCAAATAGGCTTGTAGGCTTGCAAGGTGGCTGACAAAATTGAGTACTAAATTTAAGTTCCTCCTTTCCACAGAGGACTGCACTTGTGGTCAGCTTGAATTTGTGCTGCTTACAATAAATCACAAGTTTTTAAAGTGTAAAAAAATATCAAAATATGCATAACAACATTTCAAACCAACACAATCTCTTTATTAATCTGTAATCTCAGTGTTTTACACTCATATTTTTGCCAAATATGGTTTGCCACGACAAAGAGAGGCCCACTATGTAGGCTACTTACATACATAATAACAACAGAAGTTTAAATCTTTGGGCTTGGCTTGGGTATTTCAAGTCAAAATATATGAAGTCCTAGAGAAGTCACAAATCATTGTTAACGTGTCAAAGTCAAATTTAGGTGGAGTCTAAAGTAATCAGATTTGTCATTGACAGGAAAAAATACAACTTTTAGAATGCAACCAGTTGAATGTTTCCAGTATTTCTTTTAAATTCCTTTGATAAAACATTTCTTTTTAATGTTTGACAACATCAATCAGTAAGCCTATATTCTGTATTTGCCTGTTCCACATGTAACTGAAGCTATCACACATCAGTTTATTGGGACTGGGTAATTAATTGCTCAGAAATAAGACTCACAAGGAGACCATTTACAGTTAGACCTGATTTGATGTATCAATATGATGCTGACAGTGACGACTAGGCTGATCAGGCTGATGTTACAGTTACGGTACATGTTGTCCACATTTAAATTAATGATGATAAGTAATCTGTTCTCTTCTCCCTCAGTAAATACGGACACTTTGAAACAGTGGATGAGCCTTTGAAATGGGTTATTGACCCGTTAGAGAGAAATGCAGATTTCGGAGGATGTAGCCCCTGAACTGGGACACAGTGACAGTCTCCTTTCTCTTTCCATCACCATCTTCCTGTCGAAGTCAAGGTCAAAGATCACAGGTGTCTCTGTCGCGCCCTCTAGCTTCCTGTCTCACTGTGTGTGTGCTTCCTTCATCCTCCTTCCAGCAAAACTCCAAACTGGGCCCTCTGTGTGTTTTGTGATGCATTGTGACATCTTCTTTAATCATAAAATCACAATGCAGTACCAGATTTAAATGGCCACATTTGGTCACACTGTTGTTGCTTTGAGGCCCTGTTTGATGTAATTAAACTTTATTAGGATGAAACAGTGACACCACATTTCTGTTCAATCCAGACAGATCAAAAGATAGATTTCTAGATTGCTTTGTGGTGTATAATACAGTATATCGTATTCCCAACAAGGTCTCAAATACTCATATGTGTGTGTGAATTCACCCTTCTCTCTCTCTCCCTTAGTCAGGATATAGGTGTTGTCCACTGCAAAGGAAGGAAATTCTGTCACTTAGAACAATGGGCCTGTTTCTCTATCTATAGACCCAGAGAGGCTGAGAGGGAGAGAGGGAACAGATCTTGTCCAGTTAAAGAGAAAAAGAAAAAGGTATTTTAGTTAAGAGAAGATTAAACTAATGGGTATTAAGAATTAGAGATGTGTAGGTAGATGTGTGACCGGTTTAGGCCTTTTGAAAATGGAATTTCGTCGTGGGGAAAAGGAAACATACAAGGTTATTAGATTACTTTGAGCTGCGTATTTGCATTTCGGTGGCAAAAAATCCTCATAACACACTATAGAAGGATCAGAAGTAACTGTGGGTAAGTATATTCAAAATCTAATACCTAAAAGAATTAGAATTTCTTTCGTGTAGCATTTTGATTTCATGGTTTTCAAAATACTCCACCACAACATCAAGGACAGGATGCTCATTTATAACTGCCATCTTTTCTGTCTAGAATGACAAAATCAGTTATTTTCTCTTATCATTTTAGGTGAGGACACACATGCCAAGATATGACAAGATTTGTAGTCTTGTCAGAAATCAGTCAATCATCAATGGTGGTAGTTTTTCAGAAGAATGCAGTGATTTTGTTTAGGCCTCCAAATTCCACCTGTAAGGAGAAAAAAAAAGTGATTGCGATCCTTAATTTTGATGGTAATTTACATAGAAGTAACACTGAGAAATGAACAGGCAGTGACCTTTGGAGCGGGTATTTCCCTGTCAGTGCGACAGCTGGACCCAAGTCCTATAAAAGATGCTTCCTGTTTGAAAATGGGAAATTCACGCGATGATTGTCAGGGGCTGATTGGGTTGTTTTGCGTTTATTTCTTTTTGTTTGTTTTCACCATGTTGACAACCTGCTGTAGGTATCCTGTTTATATTTTGTGATGGTGACATCATGCCATTGTTATATTGTTTCAATCCTGGCATTGCTGACACACATTCCTCACTACAGTGTGGAGGTAGATTAAGCAGATTATGAGAAACATAGTATTGCATTATTGAATTGAAAAGCCACTTGTTCTTAATATCTGCATGCCTTTCTCTCACCCCCTGTCAGATGGAGGGGTCTGGCAGTCCTCGCTTCAGAAAGCTCCATTTCCCAGTGGGTCTGTGGATCAACTCGCCCAGGAAACACTTTGCCAAGCTAGGGGGTCGCTGGCCCAGCGCTGTCTCTGTCAAGTCAGTCTGAAGTTCTGTTAAACTCACTTTTTTATCTCCTGTTTTACTTCCATGTCATGTATATTTGTTCTCAGGTTATATGACTTTCGTGCCAGTTATTGTTTAGTTAGAATTCAGTGCCTGATAAATATTTTTGAATGAACAGTTCTGATGTCATCTTATCTTCCTTCCACTGTCATTAGTATCCTTTCAACCCTGCAACCTTTACTTGTTTTATTTTAGTCCTTGTTGTTTTCCTTGTTGTTTGTCTGTGTTTAGTTAGTCATAATTCACAGCTGACTGGTCGCTTCCTTTCTCCTTCCTCTCTCCTCCATCTGTCTTGCCCTCCTCTGTTGTTCCCAGGTCGACCACCAGCTCTGACGCAGCCTCCCTCTACGAGGCCCCCTCTGCTCCTTCCTCTTCCCTTTCTAACTCCACCCCCTCGCTGGCTTCCCCTACCCCATCCCCATCTCCTTCCCCGGCCTTCCTCAGGCCGCGGCCTGCTGGGTCCCAGTCCCGCACAAAGCGCCTTTCCCATCTCTTCCTGCGAGGGCGCTCGAACAGCGACCGGGACCGAGCGGTGGGGGAGAGGGAGAGAGAGGTTTGGGCTCATTCAGCTGCTCCCTCCTCCCACCACTACTTGCCTCCTGCCTCTTCCTCTGCCCCGGGCCTGATCAAGATCTATGGGGATGCCCTCTCTAGTGGGGCCAACTATCGCTCCCTGCTGGCCAACATTCACTCAACAGCCAGGCAGCTCATTGCCCAGGTCATCACTCGGTACACTGAGAGAGAGAGGGAGGAGACAGATGACGCAGGTACAAGAGAGGGAAATTTTCTCTCATTTTGACCTCTGCTGTGACCCATTACTGGGAATTGTTTGTTCAAATGTTTTTAACCAATTGGGAATGACTTAATATAAACATAAACCACAGTGTTATATGGAAAAATAATTACCCCCTTCTCCTCCTCCTCCCTTCCTCCATTACCTTCTAGTTCTCCAGAAACACAGCCCAGAGGACTTCCTGTTGTGTGATGTCATTGGAAAGCCCATCCAGCAGCCAGATGGAGCTATCAAATGGGAGACAGAGTGCCGGAGAAGTGTTGCCCCATGGGAATGTCCCCTGTTGTTAGTGGACATGTGGCGGCCTAAGGATGGATTTGAGCGGCGCTTTGAAATCCAAAGAAAGGAAGACTATGAGAGAGAAGAGAGGGAGAGGGAGAAGGAGCGTGAGAGGGAAGGAGAGAATTATCAAGGTATGCTCAAGACTCAGGCAGGTATGTCCTCTCAAAGGAAAATCTGACCCTAGTAACATGACACCGGGTCAAACTGACCGATCCTCTGATTGTCTTGGCAACAGGTGTGCGCTGGCGGCGGAGCAGGATGTCATCAGGAGGCGGACCAGAGGAGAGCGAGCGTGGACACCGTGGAAGGAACTCAGAGCTCAGGAGGAGCATCAGTGACATGAACCTGAGTCTGCGGCGTCGCCAAGGCAACCACGTCAGCAAAGACCCATGTGGCTCTGGCAACCGGCCTAACAACAACAACAACGGAGGAGTGCAGGACAGGAAGAACATTGTGAGCATGATCAACCCACAGCCAGGAGAGGTAAAGAAGATGATGTGGTAAAGAAAACATAATCGATCATGCATTTGGTGTTCTAACCATCGTGTTTTAACCCTCTTTTTCAGATCAGAGCTTCAAAAGCTGAAGCAAAGGTTGGATGGACGAACCAGCCAGCGGAGGACGAGATGGATTACTCCAGCTGTGACCTGGAAGTGATGTCACAAAGTTTGATCCTTCCACCCACAGACCGGCCCTATTTCCTGTTGCTGCAGGGTTATGATCAGAGCAAGGTAAGACATGTTGACAGATGATATCGCACACAAACACCCACACACACATAAACTATGTAAACACAGGCAGACACACATACACACACACGGACATTTACATGGTATACTCTATAACAAGGTGCATATTTGCATGATTTGTGCAGACATACACGTGTGCACACACCCTGTACATGACATCATACCTGCATGTCTGTAATCGCCACATACCATCAGGATTTCCATCGCTTTACAAGTCTCTCCCATTCAGCATCCTGCACAAAACAGCCTCAGAGCAGCACAATGCCTCAACAATTTATCCAATGAAAGCACAAAACCCCTCTGTGCACATCACTTCATCTCACACAATGACCTCACACAGCTCTCCATTGTAGCAAACTGTGACACACTTCATACCTTATCAACCACCTTCTGTATTGATATAAACCATAGCACTTAAAAGATAACAGACCTCCCTGACTTTCTTCTGCTCTCCACTGTGTGTTTTGTTTAGGATTTTGTTTTGTACATCATGGTGGGGCATACGCATGTGTTTGGAAGAAAGCCCACAATGAGGGAGAAAGAGAAGGATAGAGAGAGGGAAAGGAAGGGGAAGAGGCCTCTGAAAGTGGAGACGTTCCTCTCTGCTCCTGACCTCTTGGCCAGACATTTACTGGTCAGGAGAGACTCTGCTGTTCCCGATACGCCCACTGGACAAGGTACTAGAACAGTCACTATCTCATATCACACTTAGATCCATGGTGCACTTAAAGTCTACCTTAATCTAATTTTATCTTATTGTAGCTTTGATGCGGCCCTTCAGAGGAGGTGCAGTCACACACAACGGAGTGGCTGTTTACAGGGAGACAGTGCTAAAGCCTGGGGATGTGATTGGTCTGGGGAATCACTTCCTTTTCCTGTACCGTGACCCCCGTGTGACTCCAGCTCCACCGCTGGCGTTGACCTTGCCATGGCAGGCTGATGCCTCTACCACCTGCTGCTCCTCAGGATTGGTGGACAGACAGGAAGCACTGAGGCAGTACCTGGGATCTCCGGAGGCAGTTCTGAAGTTCCATCCCCGTCACACAGATTCCCTGCTACAGGTGAGACAGGAAGACAAAATAGTTATACGCTCTTACCCATTTATCTGGTATAATAGAAAATGGCCTTAGTGACATATGTTATGTGTTTATCCCTCACTTTTCTCTTAGGAGATAATCTCCAAAAATTCCTCTCCAGACTCTGGGGGTGGGCCTTTAGCTCCCGCTTATCTCCTGTCAATCATGATAGATCATGCCTCCAAACACCTGGACCCTGCTCTCACACCACAGATATTACTCAAGTCAGCCAATCTAATTAAAGAAATTGTCTGGGTAAGTAAAAGTAGTAAAAAAGCAACAACATCTCTATATATCTAAGATAAAAATGGTATGTGGGGTGTCCTGGTGGCCTAGGAGTTGTGACACCAACCATGAAGCTCAACGACCACAACAACGGCAGACCTTTGTTGCATGTCCAATAAATTCTAAGAAAAACCCTACTTAGGCACAGCGGTGCTTTGAGCTAAATGCTAACATTGGCATGCTAACTTAAACGCTAATGTGTTAGCATGCTAACATTTGGTTACTGACACTAAACACAAAGCACAGCTGAGGCTGATGGAAATGTCACTAGTTTTGCAGGTATTTGGTCATAAACTTAAGTATTGGACAAATTGATATTTTAGCTAGAGTTAAGGTCAGAGGTTCACCAAAGTTATTACAATTCGACCCCCGGGGGGAAATAAATATCTGGACCAAATTTCACGGCAATCCATCCAATGATTGTCAAGATATTTCACAAAAAGCCAAAAATGTCAACCTGCTGGTGGCACTAGAGGAAAAGTCAAGGGATCACCAAAATCAGTAGGATTCATCCTCTTGGAACCATGAATGTCAATCCATTCAATAGTTGAATTATTTCAGTCTGGACCAAAGTAGTGGACCTACCGACATTGCTATCCATAGCTCAACATATAAAATGTGCCACATGTTATGGTATGTTGAGTAAAATAATACAATATCTCAGAGGTTTAGTGGTTTAGTAGTGGTTCATCTGTTGAGCACGTAATGACTGAACCATGAACCTTTTTTGGGATAGTATTGCATGACCATATGGCCATGACCACACTTAAACAAGCTTGGCAGAAAAATATCAGGTAGGCAGATTGAGATTGCCATATTCAGTCAAACAGAAAAACCAGCAGACAGACATATGCCCTTCATTGTGGCCTGCTATGTTGTGGACAGGAGAGAGGATGAGCTGATGTCACTGCCCTTCTGCTGGAAAAAGTGCTGTAATTGTCCTGGCTGCAGGGCTAGACTCTGCTCCCCCTCCTCCACCCCCACACTAACCCAAGATGTCTCTCCTCTCTTCTGTCTCCAACTCTCTTTACAGGATAACATTAAGGAATTTGGGGATAAGCATCCCACGCAAAAGTAAGAACATTTTTGTTCTACGTCATGTTTCCTCTGTTTAGAGATCTCCTCCTGAGTGATTCATGATACATTTGTGCTTGTGCTGTTATGTCTCTGGTAAATTTTTCTAGTATGATGAAAGCATTGTAACACAGTGATGTTGAAAAATGACTGAAATATAGTTGAGTAAAAATAACTCAGTCTATTTTTACTCACAGTATGGTGTGTCTCACTTTTAAAGCACAAACAAAACACTGACAGGAGAATGTACACAATCATTTTACAGCTAACATAACTTTGGCATTGCATAAATGTTTCCAGTTCCACAGAGCAAGAAGCTGAGATAAGCACACCGAATGTCCAGAAACTGTCATCTGACCTTCGACCTCTGATGTTCTGGATGTCAAATGCCACAGAGCTCCTTAACTTCTTCCAGGTCAAAGTTGAAACCATGGAGAAAGAGTGGGAGTTTGAAGGTGAGAGTGATTTGAATACAATGGAAATGGCAGATTCAAGTAAAAATGTACTTTTAGAATCTATGACCGTTAAATGAAATACCACAGAACTTTGGCAATGTGGGACAGAGGAATTAAAGCAGACACAAAATCTTTTAATTCATCTTAATGATCATTTCCTCAAAGCCCCAGGGGACCCACTTTTGACGGCTGACATGGACACCTGCTCAGAAGCTCTGGCGCAGCTGGATGATGTCATTATGCACACCTTCCAACAGTGCGTGTATCACCTCACCAAGGTACATTATAAAAACAAGACAAAAACTGTGTCCCAAATCCATACTACATACTAATTCTATACAGTATACTACTTTTAAAATTGTCGTTGTATATTGTTTTAGCAGTTAGTATACAAAAATATATACATACCATTTTATATGTGTGACGCCAGATGTCAATCAAACTGCAACTTTGGAAAGCCACTGCCAATTAAACTTCACAAAGAGACAGCAAAATGTCTTTCTCAAGACCCAATACATATTTTTTTGTTTTCCAAGATGTTTCTGGAACTGTCTCACCACCAGCCACAATTTCTTTTAATTTTTTCCAGCTGTGAGCAGCAATTTTCTTTGTGCTTTGCATTCTGGGAGAATAGTGTGCATCAACAGCACATTTGAAAATCAACTGTATTTAGTATGCATACCGTCTAATTTCATTACACTTCCTTTTGTCACATTTCCAGTGTAAACATACTAAAAACCTGCTTAGTATTAATATGTAGTATAGATTTGGAACTTGCCTACTTGTCTACAGCCACACTAGAGGCTAACATGTTCACAATGACAAAGCTAACATGCTGATGTTCAGCAGGTATATTGTTTACCATGTTCACCATCTTACTTTAGCGGGTTAGCTTGCTAATTAGCACTAGAAAAAAAGTCAGGGGAACTCCAAAGTTATTAGAATTCATCCAGAGGTGGACATGAATGTGTGTACCAGATTTTATGGAAGTCCATCCAATAGCAGTTGAGACATCTCAACCATAAATGTCAACCTCATGGTAGAGCTAGAGGAAAAGTCAGGGGATCACCAAAGTCAGTAGGATCCATTGTCTGGGGACAATGAATGTCTATACAAAATTTCATGACAATATTTGTTGAAATATTTCAGTTTGGACCAAAATGGTGGACTGACTAACAGACAGACCAACATTGCAATCCCTAGAGCCACGCTCAACAACTCTCCACCTTCCTCTCCATCCTCTTCATCTTAATCCATCCCAATTTGATCTATCCCCTCCCTCACCCATCATTCCAGCAAAATATATAGATTTTTTATTTTTCATCTTTTAAACAAATTAACTCAAGTTTCTGTCCTGTCTGTCCACAAAGACCCTGTACTCACTCCTTCCAGCTCTCCTGGACACCAACCCATTCTCCAGAGAGGAGAAGGAGAAGGAGAAGGATGGACCTTGTGGTGCAGAGGGAGAAGAGAAAACTGGAGGGGAAGGAGAGGTGGATGATGTGTCCGCCTTACCACCCAAAGTTGCCGGGCTGGTGGAAGTGTATCGCTGTTCCCTGATGCTGTCACGGGAGGCTTGTCTATCCCCACCGCTCACCTCCCAAACCTTTGGCTACCTCTTTTTCTTTACCAACACCTCCCTGCTCAATACTTTGCTGGAGAGAGGTGAGAGGGCGCTGATTAAAGTGAGCCAATGTAACCTTTGCTGAACAGCGGCCACTGTGACCACAAGCAGAGAAGAGTCATAAAGTTAGTGACATTAATCAGTAATGCCAGTTATACAGCAATATCTAGTTTCTAACATTAGCTAACAATAAGCTGCTGGTTATTACTGACCAGGTAAGGCTGTAGTGGCAAAACCCCTGAGTGTATTGAAGTGAGCAGTGGTGTTTTATTGTTTATCAATTAAACTTTTCATTTGTAACAGGAAGATTGTTCTATTTCTTTGTCACAGAGTCACATCTCATGGGCTGAGGATATAAGTGCTGTCTTCGATAGCAGAATAGTCTCCTGTTATATTCTTTAAAAAAACCCATAATTCTTTGTTTTTCAGAAACTGACACATTCTGTTCCGTCACATGTCCACTTCCTTTTTTAGATGGGCTGTTTTCGTGGTCCAGAGCTGTCCAGATCCGTACAAACTTGGACCTGGTTCTGGACTGGCTACAGGGGGCGGGATTAGGAGACATAGCGTCTGAGTTTATGAAGAAACTGTCAGTCGCAGTCAACTTCCTGTGTGTTCCCAAGACTCGACTTATCCAGGTAATACAGCTACATGTGCAGAGTGCTGTCTCAGCCCTAGCCCAAGAATATTAATTCAATCATTTTTCTCTCTCTTTTAACCTCTTGTCTTCCAGTCATCCTGGACTAGTCTACAGGAGGACCATGTCTTGTTAAGCCCTGCCCAGTTGCACCACTTGCTCACCCATTATAAGCTGGGTCCAGCCAGAGCCCCACCAGCATCCTGGGCCCCTCCGCCAGGCACAGAGCTGTGTGGAGGTAATATATAAATAAATAAAAACTAACAAGGGTAAGAATTCAAACATGCAATTGTGAAACAGTGAAATTATCTGTTAAGTCAATTGTCTCTTTTCATTTTCTGATCTTTTAGACATCTTTGAGAGCTTCCTGGACCATCCTCCTCTAATCCTGCCAAATGAGACTCCACGCCTTGACCTCTCCCAGCCAATCCCAAGCCCTGAGCTCCAAAAGGAAGTGACACGTCTCCGCACCTTCTTGTGGGGACTTGACCAGGATGAGCTCCCTGCCAATCAGAGGACTCGGCTTTGAGGAAGCCCATATTTGTCTAGTAGAAGTAAAAAGGATATCACCAGAAACAGCAAACCAAAGTGCACACCACAAAAAATGCAAAATGGACATGTTTTCTGAATTTTGTTGCCTGGTTGTTGTTTTTTCATGACATTTCCATATCAATTCACTTATTCATTTAGATATTTTCAAGTAAGACAAATGTATTGGCTTTGGTATGTCTTTATATATTTTATTTTAAAGCAGGGAGTAAAACATCATGTCTGTTGGGCCATGCAGTGTTATGCTTTACGTGACTGTTTTACTTGGCTTGCATGTATGTTTTTAAACTACTTGTTTTTAATAAAATGCTCTAGTCTAAAAGACCTTCAGTTTCTGCATGATCTCTGACAAGCGTGTTTCCCACAGCAGGGCCCCTTGGGCTTGGCACTTGCCTCAACTTCAACACCAAAGGAATATTCCACAAGGTGGCGATGCAGGACTCATTCCCCCCTGACGTTAAATGATGAGTCTGCAGGTAGAACAGCTTGACTAAGAAGGCGATCACAACTGCATTATTGTCTGCTCCAAAGGCACATTCTCATTTCCTGTAATAATGGTAGCATTTTACGAAGGGTCATGACTCAAGCAAGCAAATGAGACTATGACGACCACACACAAAGGTTACCTTTACCAAGGTAAGCTGTCGTAAAGGCAGAAACTGGTGACTTAAGAGCAGGGGAGATTTTCATTTCCCTTTGGTTGATGTGACACACACAAGTGGTCTGATCAGTAGGGTTTCCAATTTCATTAATGTGGTACAATCCCCTGGCCCTATAAAAAAACTCCAGCTCATTAAGCATATAGTATAAGTGGCTGTCATGACCAGACAGCAGACAGGTGATATCATCAACAGGAGTGAGTAACAGCTTAACTTGAACTTGAACTGTCACAATTTTGTAATATCCACTCAATTTCACTGTCTAGTCAGCCAGACGTCTTTAGAAAACAAACAAACTTTCTTTGTTTTGAGAGTGAAGCTCTATGACGTCTCCACAAACTCTGACAAAGTTATCAAGCTCCTCCTTTGGCGTCCAACCAAATGTCTTCCTTTCTTCCGGTCAGCTTCTCAGATTAATTCCTTTACGGTAAAACGCTCAAAAAACATCAGTCTTGTGAGAGACCCCCACTTACATCATCACTGTTGCCTCCGGTTCTGTCTCCCCAATTTCTTACTGCTGACATCAAACAACATGCCGTTGAGAAAGACCAGTTATAGATTATGAATCATGAGAAGAGGCTCCCTGTGGTTACATTTATCAATTAAGTGATTGTAATCACTCTCATTTGAAATTCAATGTGGTGTATGAGTGAGAGTGAGACTGTGTTTGTGTGCTAATTTCAACTTTCCAGTAATGTCAAACAGATGTAGTCTGTAGCTTTATAATTAAACACAGATGGGGTTCAGACTGGTATAGGTCCATGCTGATTGTATGATATTACAGTAGTCTGTGATACAATACGGTGACCAATGTCTGAGTAGTATTAAATAACATGTAAGGTTTAGTAAGCATGTGACACACACACAGTTTTTTGTGATCTCAATCACTGACACAGACAAAATGTCATTCACACTTTCACCCAGAATTGCGTAGTCACACACACAATCCTTTTTCTCTGTCTCTCTCTCTCTCTCTCACACACACACACACACACACACACACACACACATACACACGCACGCATAAGTAGACTTCTTTACCCAGGTGCAGAGCCCCACACCTGTTGCAGCAGCTCTCTGTAATTAGCTCAACACAATTATCACTGGTGGATGGAGGGGGTGTGTGTGTGAAGACAATGGGGCAGTTATTCTCTCCCTCTCATCTCCTTCTCTCGCCCTGTTGCAGAGTAATGAAAGATTCTTCCCTTCTTCAAAGAGACGGAGTTTCCTACAAAACAGCTGAGTCAGAGGAGAAAAGAGAGAAGGATGAAAAGAAAAGGAGAACAGTAGGGAGGCAAGTGCGGTAATGCAATGCTGCTGGTGTGAGGCCCAGTGGACCACAGTGATTGTGTTCATTGTTGTTACACACAGGAGTCATTTTCAGGAACCAGAAAAGGCCTATGGCTCTCACACTTAACACTAACAGCTACAACCTGGCACAGCCTCAGTATCTATTTGTGACCTGGTAACACTTTACCTGAGCCCTGCGTCATCCTAAAGCCCACAGTATAAGGAGGTTTTTCAAGTCATACGTCAGGGAAAGGGCAGAATACGATGACTGTATAGGCTACTGATGGAGGTTGTGAGACATGTTTCATCAGGAAATCTGAGGGGAAAGTGTTAGGGTTTAAGTCCATAGTAGTCATCATTACCAAATATTGTAGGATCTAGTTTCTTATACTGTACCACTGGGGACCAAACCTTTTTTTTATCCTGGTCTCCTGGAGCAATATTACTTTTATGAGTTTAAATTTCTCATCTTTTGGGTGTCAGACTGAAAATATTTGAGGACCTGGGTGTATAAGACACAGTCACCAGAGAGTCAGCTCTAGTCTGAAACAAAGTGAGAGTGGAATATTGTGCACATCTCCGTGCTGTGTCCTGTGTTAAGGCCAGGAAGGAAACAAGGGAGCAGGGGAATCTCTGTTAGGTCACAGACAGACAGAAAGACAGACTGGGGGTGTAGGAATCTGTGTGAGGTTTGAGACGAGTGGTGAGAAGGTCAGAGGTGCCGGGAGGGAAATCTATTAGATGCAGACAGATGACAGACTGTGGCTGAGCACTTGAGGTGAATGAAATGGACAGCAGGGCCTCAGTAAGATAACTAAAAAGCCAAGAGAAAAGCCTTGGTCTTCCTCAAGGGACAGATCTGTTTTCTCCTGGTTACGTCACCCAAACGTGAAATGCACACATCAACACACAAACTTTTTTTTTGGTGCACACATGCATGTCCTTACACACAAATGCACACAGGCATACACAGGGATATAAAAGAACCCCTGTGAGGTCAGATCCACCGGGCTGAGGCTGTCCAGTGTTAGTAGGACTAGCCAGCTAAGCCTCACAGTCTCACTGGCAGCTACAACCACCACCACCAACCACTATACCCTGCCTTGCCCTGCCCTGCCCCGGCCTTCTCTCCACTGGCGGCTGTCTGTCCTGACCTGCTGCTGCTGGTTCTCTGGGGCAGCAGTGCGTTTATGTGTGTGCTTTTCAATTTGGGACAGGGCCAGTGCCACCAATTTGGAACTGGTGGTCTTTTCCTCATTTCCAAACTGTCCTCATCTACCTTTTCCCCCCTTTCGTCTTCTTTCCTCCTGTTTTCCTGCCTCTCTCTCTCCCTCTCGTTCTCACTCAGTATGTTTCTCTCGGGCCGGGGGGCCTGTGGGTAGGGGCCTTATTCCATCAGCCTGGGGCTTCTGTCAGAGGCTTGTTCCATTTTGCGTCATGGTGTTGACTGAGCGGACCCCACACTTAACTCCCATAGAGCTATGGGGTTGGGCGGCAGGGCGGCCGGCGCGGGCTAACGCGGCCCCGTGTTCAGCGTGGTAATCTGATGGCCATGTTTATTTTATGCAGCTCTCCTTTGATGGAGCAGAAAAAGTCTTTGGGCTTTTTGTTTCAGCACTTTCACTGCCAGGTCAGAGGTGCTCGCCGTGGTTACGCTCAGGAAGAATAATATTTGCCCTTATATTCGCTCCAAACAGGCTTTTTTCCATATTAGTGTCAGGGATACTCTCTGGGTTTCTGCCTTCCACTGATTCGGCACATTGGAGGTGAAGGGTGGTGGGGGACCGCACCTCAAAAGCATCACTCCCTGGAGGATAACGGGGGTGTTTCACAAGTCGTCCCCCGGGGCTAGTTCCTATACCCCTGAGTTCCTGAACCCCCATCACACTCAGCTGCGGACCTGTGAGACAGCCCTGCAGCCATATATATAAGTCCCAGTAGTGAAGGAAAACACACACATAAACACATAAAAACACTCTCCCTCCTGCTTGGCTGCCCTGGACTCCACCTCAGCTGTCAGTCGTCCAAACCTCCCAGGGGTTCGTTTAATGGAGTTACCAAAAAAACAGAGTTACCTCTCCTTGTCTGCCTGTGCCTTTCACTGCCTCACCTCAAAACTCACACACCCACCTATCTGCCTTGTGTCAGCTGTTTCAGATGGGTCGAAAAGCCAGGGAACCGCACAAAGTCATTATATGAGGTTTTGACCTAAACGTACAGAACTGAGAGAGACAGAACTGTCCATGTTCACTAGATCAAATTCTGACCCCAATTTGTTCCGTATAACCACACCATAAAGTACAAATAAAGTCTCATGTGTTGCCCCTCATCACACTGCTTGCACTTACTGTGTCTCTGTTGAGCTTTACAATGTTGATCTGACCTGGGAAAGTGTTCTCTGAGTGGCGACTTACAGAACTTGCTTTGTCATGCAAGAATGCTCTTTACTTTGAAGATTAATTAATACGTAGCTTTTGAGAGAAGAAGCCCAGATTGCGGCTGGAATATTGTTTATCTATCTCGATTTTATTATTGTAATTGGCCAAGGTCTATGCTGTGATCATGATATTACAGGAATGAATCATTGTCATACAAGATAAGACACCCTGGGGAGTTTTATATGGATAATGTTTCATTTCCTTCTAGGTTGTTCATTATTTATGATCTGAATACAGAAAAGACTGGGTTTAGGCCAAATAGCACATGCACACACATTCACAGCACCAGCATGCATAAACAGAAACTAGATCACTATCAACCATCCTCTATACCTCTTATCTTTCCATTGAAGATGAATAGAAAACCATGTACACTTCCTGCCCTCCTCCATATATCCCATTATCCACCTATCTGTTCTAACACATTAGGCATGTTTCTGGCCTCCCGTGTGACTGTGAGGTATGTGCTTACTCACAGATGAAGGAGTCTAAACTCTGATGTAATCCAGGGGAAACGGGGAAACGAGAAGGGGGGGGGACTACCCTGGTGGTAGGTAATCCAATCCCTCCTGGTTCAATTTAGCAGCTCAAAACAATTACTGACTGGCTGCCCCCAAATCAGCACTAGCAGCCAGGCAAAAGGGATGAAGACATTTTAGTAGACACTGATGTAAAGTCACATTTAGTAGGGCAATACAGAAGGGAAGCTAATCTGGATCAGGGATTGACAATGTTGTGTTCACTGTTCAAACTGAGCTTGAAGGCCTCTGCAGATGGCATAGTGCGGGACAGTAGAAAAGCCGGGTCAGTGAGTCATAAAGACGCGCTGTCAGTCAAACCCAAGGATTCACCAGCCAGAAATCTGCCTGTGAGCTGTGTGTGTGTCCTCCTCCTCTTCCCACTCCCTGTCACCCAGTCAGGGGCTGATTAAAGGGGTTCGCCTTTCCTGTGATATGCCTCTATCTATATTTCTTCTTTCTGTCCCACAGTTGTCCCTCGCTGTCAGCCTTTAGATGGGTGATTATCTGTTTTACGTCTTTGCCATCGCTATCTTTTTGAGTCTTTCTCTTCCATGGCATCACTTTGTTTTTTCTAATCCCATTTCTATTGATGGTCATTGGCTCTTTTCTCAATGACTGTCTCACCTATCTCTCTCCCAACCCAACGCAGTCCTTTCCTTTCTCTTTTCATGTGTCACCATCCCATCCTAGTCATCACTCTCAGCTTCCAAGGATAGCCGCTATCACTGTGTTTATTGTCTCAGTGTCAAACCTGTAGACCTATGTTAGTCCAGGCATCCTGTTCCATCCCCTCCAATCCCACTCTTTGTCGTCATCCTTTTCATTTCTCCCCAGTGACTGTCCATGCGCCTGTTGTTTCAGGGCTTTTAGTCCAGTCTGCTGTGGGGAATTTCCTTCTTATCGCTCACTGGGCCATTCCTTGAATTCCTGGCATGCTTACTGGTAATACAGGGGGTCCAGCCAGATGCGAGGGCGTCTGTAATACAAGGCAGACGCCAAGGCCAACTGACACCATTCATACATCCAGCGGTGACCTTCTGATGAGAATGGACAGTGTGATTGATGAACAGAAAGACGATGAGGAGACAGGGAGAAAAGGGAGGGGGAGACATAAAAAGACAGTGGCGGCGGGGGCGTAATGGTAATGTGTGTGAACTTGGTGCCAAAAATAGAAAATTCTGGATAGCTTTCATTTCTAAGTCCTTGACTCACAAACTGTTATTGATAAAAAAAAGGCATGTAAGGCATTTAAATATCTCCCGACAGAGCAGTTTGCAGCTAATTGGGAACAGCAGGGGGTCAAAGCGCACATAAACATTGGGAACAAGAATAGACAGATTAGAATAACTGTCATGTCATTCCTCTTAGTCACAGCCCTCCAAGGATAAAGGTGGTTCTCTAACTGCACATTAAACAAAGCTTTTGTGAGTTCCCACAATGAACAAAGGTCAAGAAAATAAAACTGGAGAGACTTTGGGGTTGTGACAGGTCGTGCAGATGTACAAGTAAAAGATGGCCATCAGACTCAGTTGTCAGGTGGAGATAATGATAATGGTGGTTACGAAGAATGCACGCAAACACATTACTTCCGTAACTTACTCTCACTATTGCAGAGATAAGATAGCGTGTCCAAGAAGTATGAGGGATAGATAGTCCACAGTTTATATAAACATTTACAGTAAATGTTTTCTTTCTACAAGAGAATGCAAAAAACCAAACTGGGATACGACAACTGCAGAAATCTCAATCTAAAAAGGGAAGACAGTGTATCTTCTGTGCCTTGTTTTCACCGCTTTAAGTCAAAGTCACTTCAAACCAAAGTTGACATTTCAGTGAACTTGAGGTCCGCCTCCCCTCCCTGTGCGGTCAAAGCAGAGCCTACTGAATGTGGAGAGAAGTCTTTTTGATTTCCAAACATTTTCAAATACACTCTGCCTCCAAACTGTTGTACTCAGCTCCCAAATCCCCATCCGTACGTTATTTAAAAACATAAACACTGACAACATGCGGATATGAAATTTCCTTTCCTGTGTTTGCTCTTAGTTTTGATGAAATTTACACTCTGCATGGCTGACGCACAGGAAGTGGTCAGTGGAACGATGGTAGAATCAATACAGCTGCCCATGTGCTATGTTATAAGTTGTGTTATCTGCTATCATTGTTGTGGGAGGTTGATTTATGATTGTCAGCGTGTAATAAGCGTTAATTTAATGAATGGCCAGTGATGGAGGGGCCTGATGTGCGTCAGCATTGACAGAAACAGCCAGGCCATGTCAGGTTAGAGGGAGTAGTGGGTTATAAATTGTTTTAAATGCTGGAGTAAACTGTCTAACAGACGTAAGCATATGTGTTTTTCTGCAAGTTTGTTTGTGTGTATGTGCGTGTCCATCTGTCTGCAAAAGGGCATCCTCCTACCCTCCCATGTGACTGAGGTCACGACACGTTGACAAAGTCACTCAGTAGGGCAAACTGCGACGTCACACAAATCCTCTTCCTTTTGTCTTTCCGCTCCCCTCGCTCTTTCCCAGTCGTCTCTCCAGGCCCCGCTGCCCCCTTACACACACAGACACACACACACACAGCCCTCCCCGTTTCCCCCGAGAGTTTGTCAGCAGCTCTCAGCTTCCGTAGAATAACACGACAACAGGCTCAGTGTGTGGCTAACGTAGACGCACGGCGCGCCGGCAAGTAGTGGTCAGCTCTGATACAGTATACATCACTCACAGACGCACACACACACAGACGTAGTAATTCACCACAGAAACGGTGCAAGGCTGACAAAGGGACAGAGAATGCACAAGTAATGTCTCCTGGATAACTATTCTGCACGCTGAGGAATGCACCAAAAATAGCTTTCACTCTCCTCTCTTTTCTTTTACTTTTATGAAAAGTTCTGTACAGCGTCACTGGTGCAGAGATATGCATGTTTACATGCACATGCTTTATTACATTTGCTTCGAGTGTTTAAAGCTTGTACTGTTTATATTTCATTGATCCTCCTCCATACCAGAGAAAACAAGAGAGACCAGGAGGAGAGAAGGATGTGAAGTGGAAGAGAGTGTGCGTGTGAAAGAGAAAGTAAGAGGGAACTGAGGGGAAGCACTTAGAAAGGAGGAAGAGATGGGGAGAGAGAGGGATGCAGACAGGACACGCAATGACAGGGGAGGAAAGAATGTTTAGGGCGACTGAGAATGGCGGTGAGAGGAGCGGGGGGGAGAACCGGAGGAGAAAACGGGAGCTCTGAGACAGGCCTGGGCTCTCCAGTGTATTAACACCAGTCTGAGATGGAGGGAGCAAGCAGGGTAGATGGAAAGAGTGTTTGCACAGTAAAAAGTTCCTTTTGCGTGGGTTGCTTGCTTCCCGCTGTACTCCCCACCCCAGCCCACACCCCACCCACCCCCCCTTCCTCTTCTCCTTCTCACACTCTGTCTGTGACCTATTGCTTCAACTAGTTCATTCAGAGATTTCCTCACTAGCAGACGCCAAAACTGCTTGGACGCAGTGAGAGCGAGAGAGGAACGTGAGCAGGTGAGCAATGCAGAGTCAGAGAGGGAGAGAGTTTCAGCTGACTCTCGCTGTTACACATGCACACACACACACATGCATACACACACATACACTGTGTTTTGTCACATACCATAGAGTTTGGTTTCCAAACAAAATGAGCCTCATAAATGTGTGTTTAATAGAGAGCTTATTTTGAACATTTTGCTCCCCCAGTTTCTGCCGGGAGAGACGTTTGCCTCATGCTCTCCCTTTCATCCCTGCATCCTGTCCTTTGCGTGGCTCTCTGTGAGCTGAGCCAATGGAGGAAACCTGCAATAATGATGCCGGTTAATGTCCCCATTTAATGGTCTAATAAAAAGCCAAAGCAACAGATGCACAACAGCCATATCTGCCTTCAGTGGGTAGCTCACATGAAAAAGGAAGAGAGCAATTGACACGCATAATTAGTAAATCACGTCCATGGGGAGTTTTCTCAGCTAAAGACTCGCCAGTGGAGGGGAGATAGAGGGGGGCTTGAGAGGAGGGTCTCTTGTCATATATCCATTTCAAAGAGGACAACAGAGCTTTAGCACTGATCACTGACAGTGAGAAAGAGAGAGTCAGAGACGTCACTTTATTGCCCAATGACTGCAGCCCCCTCCTGTGTGTCACTATTTCTCCCTAGTATCCCCCCTGAACTATGAACACACTCACTTGCTCTCTGACGTAGGTTGAAGTAAGGGGGCAAGCGGAGGGGAGAAGGGGGATGGGGCGATGATGGCGGTGGGTAGCGAGTTAGGGTAAGGTTACCATGACAATTCCCCAGATAGGATCCTGCTGGAATCACGCACTTGGCAGCGAGCTGGAGAGAATGAATGGGGAACAGAATGACGGAGCAGAGAGGAAGAAGAGAGGAGGTGGAGGAGTTCATGGGGAAAGTGTCCTGTTGTAGGAGAGTAAATATTAACAGTTATAGGGTGGACCTTTGGTTTTCCCTTTGAAAGTAATCTTAACGTTTGTTTACTTAAGCCCTGCTGGAATTCCCTAGAGGAAATGAGGGTGCAACATAAAAATTATGAATTTATTACTACTCCTTCTCCCGTAATCCCTTTTGCCATCGGAACAGCGTTGCGTCACAGTTTACATTTGACACTCTGAGGTAAGCTGAACATGAGACTCAACCCTAAAATCCACAAGACTTTATCATCTACCTGGACATGGAAATTAAGCCACATCAGCAACCTCTTATGGGAAAACCCACATTATCAGAATTGACTGATTTGGTATTTGTTCTCATAATCAGACTACAACTCTAATCTCAACAATGTAAAGTAAACAATGAACAAAAATCCCCAACATAAAAATATCTATTCTTGCTCAAGCTCTTCCTTGTCAGATAAATAAACTATGAAGAATGTTACACTAATACTTGTTCTGAATTTGTTTAAATTAAAGTTTTTAAAGTGGCCAACTGTGTGAATTAACAGCCCGGCAGAAGGTGAGTGAAGAGTGTGAGGCATTCAAATGATTTGAAGTCTGCGTAATAATGTGTGAATACATGCCATGGCGCACAGGAAACCTAGTGTAAAGCATGACTGAATTGAGCTTGAAGCTTGTGTGAGTAAAGTTTGTCTGGCAGCGAGGCCTGGCAGGCCCTGTCACAGGTTCCCCTTCATCTCTGATGTCTTTGAGGTCGTAGTCTGAGTGTCTCACTCTGTTTCTCCTCCTATGGTGGTTTACACAGATTGGTGATGTAATGGGTAGCATATGAAGGCCACACACAAACACACAGACGCACACACAAACACTGATGCTCATGCACGATATACAGACACCGCACTTATACCACCACATACCCATAATTACACACATATACTGTACGCACACCCATTTACACAAACCCTGGATTCCCCCTTTTCCAACAGGCATGCGCCAGTGTGTGCTCACTCTCACACACAAAAACAAAAGTCTAAACAAAGATACATAAACCTTTTTATTTTGCGCACTGACATCTATGCACATGCGCACTTACTCCCACAGACACACACACACTTAAAGGGCACCCACCCAGTAGTGTGTGAGTGATCAGCGCTGGCGGATGGCCTAACAGAAGACAGTGTGCTTCAGAACCACCCAGGAGACCCCCATCATGAGAGGCAGCCCAGAGAGGGAATGAGGGAGAGTGACTAACTTCACTTTTTCTTTTCTTCTCTCCCCAGCTGTGTCTTCAAACGGCCCTTTGATGTGGGAAATTAAAAAGAGCGAGTGTGTCAATATCTCCCTACGTCCAACCGCACTCATCTATTTCCTCTCCTTCTTCTCCTGCTCTCCTCCTTACCCTGCTTTTCTTCTCTACTGTTGACCCGAGAAAACAGAGTATGACCCTTTTTCACCACAACAACTCCGCCACCCACTCACTGCCACCAGGCCCTCATCATTTGGAGGGTGTTTGTTTGTCTGTGTAGGCCCACCACCGGACTGGCAACTCTGTGTGTATATGCGTATGAGTGTGCGAGTGTGCGCATACAAGGCCCACCACTAATTATTTTCTAACCACACCATGAGTGTATGTCTGTGAATGAGGGTCTCCTAATCTCACACCCAGACTCAAAAACGCTTTCTTCCTTTTCCCTGGTCTCTCCCCCTCATGCTCTCTCTCTCCCTTTGTGTATGTGTGTGTAGTCAGGTTTCCACCCAAATGTAGCAAAAATTTAAAGCGAATTTTCAGAAAATCGGCAAAAGACAATGCAAATTCATGCACGTTTCCATCCACTACTGTTATGCGAATATTAAGAGTTGGTTCATCGAGATAAGCAGTACGTGGCACTGATTCTCCAGTCAGGTGCCATTACACCATTGCAGAAGAAGAGGGCGCAACGAGATGACGTGTTTAGAAGAGCACCAGTCAAACTTCAAATGGTAGGGGAAAAAATTTAGAAAACATGATGGAAATGGAAAGGATGTGCATTTGTGTTTGTTTCATGTATTAATTTCAGGAAGGTTACAGTCTCCTCATTCTTCTGCCGCCATTTTTCCTCTCTTCAGTGGACCGGAAGCTTCAAGTCACATGCTTCATGTACATCATGATTAATTGGCATGATTAAGTCTGTTTTTTGTCGCATTTTGCTTTTATAGATAAACCAACTTTTCCACCCAAGTTAAGCCTAAAAACCTTTTGGTGATAGTTTGAGGGTTGTTCTTTTTGTTTTTGTTTGTTTTTGCCGTTTCCAACCAGTTGTTTTCACTCAGGTGTTTTTAAGAATTGAAAATGTGCATAAAAACAGGTGGATGTAAACGCACCTATTGACTCCCCTGTGATATACAGTATGTGTACAGTATGATGCATCAACTGTCCCTCTGTGATGGCTGGAAACTAATTCTTGCCCTTTGCAATAGTAGGCCACGCTTAACTGCACCTGACTGAGTGTTTCCAGGCTGCCTTGCTCTACGTGTGTGTGTGTGTGTGTGAAAGAGAGAGCAACATACAGAGAGTGTGAGAAATCATGTTGATGTGTGTACGGTAGACGGTTATGTTTCTGCATGTATCAGAGAGTGTTTTTGAGCTAGAAAGTTTATTTTCTGTGTGCTTTGGTTTATTAGGGCAGCATGTTTTCCTATGACACAGCGCGTGTCGTGTGTGTGCATCCATGTGCATGTTTTGTGTGTGTGTATGTGTGTCTGTTGTGTTGACCCCATCAACCACCCCCCACCCCTCAAGCGTGTGTCTGTGTTAATGTCCTGTGGTGTGTGTGTGTGTGTGTGTGTGTGTGTGTGTGTCCGCTCACTGTTTCTATGCAACACTTTCAGAGGCCCCTTCTGGTCTGGACAACACCTCTCTCCTGCTCCTATCCGTCTCTCACTCCTCACTCTTTCCTTCACCCTGGAGAGGGAGAGAAGGAGTGAAAAAAAAGGAGAGGAGGTGGGTGGGGGGGCAGTGGAAATAACAGGCTGCTGTCTCAGGAGGGGCTCCGAAAAAAAGAGCAAGGGGTGAGAAAAGGAGGGAGAGAAATATGGGAGAGAAAAGGTGTTTGCTGTGCGTATTAGCTATAATACAGGGAATGTGGCATGTGTAGCCTAGCCCTGCCATAAATTAAATAACACACTTTCTGTGACATATCACCCTTGAATACAGCACATAACAGCAGTCAGCACAAGAAAAAGAAAGGGCAGGTAAAACTATGTAGAGGCTCTGAAAGATACATGGTTACATGAGATATGCTGATACACATGAAAACAATGGGCTTTTTAAAACGTCTGCGGTGATAGAGAGAGAGGAGGGGGGAAGAGATTTGGAGATGGAAAGATAAAAAGTAGGTAGATGGGACTGATTGGCGCAGGTAGCGGGATGCGACGGAGGAAGTGCTGGAGATAGCGACAGGACAGGACGGGAGAAAGTGATAGAGGAAAGAAAAAAAACAACGGAACATTTTTTTTTAAAGTTTCGCAAAGGGAGACAGGCAGCAGGGAGGGGAGGAGGAAATAGAGAGAGAGGAGGGAGAGAGAGAGGGAGCGTGTGTCTCTCTCAGTGTGTGTGTGTGTTTTTATGAATGAAGTGAGTCACTGCCGATGTGTCATAGGCCCGACGTCTTTATAAAGGAAGTTTTAAACAAGCCTAAACACTTCACTGCGCGCAAAAATTGGACTTACCACACTCGCATCCCTCTCTCTGCATTTCTGTTGCCTCTCTCTCCAAACTGTCTAAGTGTCTCTCTGCCTTCAGCACTCCATAAAGACTAGGGTGCTCATCTCAAACTTTACCACAGACAGAAAGTTTGGCGATATTGACTTTTACCTTCCTTTTCTTACTTTCTCTCTGAGTGCTTCAGTCACCATCACTCTGCTCTCTCATTCATTCTTTCTCGTCCTGACAACTTTCCTCCTCACTCTGACTTGAAGAGTGCGAAGAAGAAACCGGAGCACGTGACAATTTCCGGAGTTCAATTTATTTATTAATTTTCTATTTATTTATTTGACCACGTTTGTTTGCTGGTTTACCTATCCCTTGGATCCGAACCAATATGAAATGTAAGTCTTTGTATGAGTGTAATTTAATTCATAATTTGCTTTGGTTGTTAATCATCATTTATTTCACAGCTTTGTCTTATTTTATTCTAAACGCTATATTTAAATTGTGGGTCTATACCGTTAATGTGACTGTTAACAACTAGCCTATTTTATCATCCCTATACAGGCTTAATTAAATTATGTATCCATTACATTCTAAACAATTGACTTGACATTTAGTATGGACAACTTTATTCTCTGGTGATCTCTTTAACTGTAAAAGTTATACTAGGACAGGGAGCTCAGATGCTCCTGCAGTGTTATTTTGGCTGTGATTCTTGTGGTTCACCTGTAATTATCAAGCATTCATCATTTCAACACCACTGTGGTTACCTTTTAATACTTAGTCTACCTTGTATTTGAACTTGAAAGGAAAAGAATGAATGAGCTTACTGTTACAGAGTTGACTTGGCTGGGTCTATATAATTTATACCACCAACTCACGTACCTATCCAGTTGCAGGTGTGACAATCAGCAGCATTCATTGAGTTGCTTATGGTAAAGGAGTGATGGTGATATTCAGTGTCAAAGCCCGGCATTTAATGATTTAATGATTTGCATTCAGCCTGTGAAAACATGACTCTGACACTGAAGCTCTTCAGGATTCTTCTGCCAAGTCTGGAGCTATTGTTTATATTATGGTGCAATATCTTCCCCTGGAGCTGACAGCCTTGGCCTGAGGTCATTATCATTATGGCGAGATGACAGCGCCTCTCCACTAATTGCTTCCGTTTTGTTTCTACCCCTACAGTGCTGCTGGACTCCTCCTCATCGCTGCTCTTCTCGCTGCTATTGGCTCAGCTGCCTGTGTTCACGTCTGCCTCTCCATTACCACAGCGGCGGCCCACTGACATGGATAAACTGTCCAATCAGACCAAAAATCTAATGAAGCTCACCCAAGAATTGCTGGTAAGTGAAGATGTCGTCATGATGATTACCAATCTCAGCTACTGATTGGAGGAGAGGCTAATGAGGCCCCGACTAGCCAATGCTAATTCAATTGTTAGTGTGAGGGTGGAAGAGGATGTTGTTTTGATTGGTCTTTTCCCTAATTGGATTTTGGTGTTAATGTTACCTTTCAGTTTAGGTAACATCACACTCTATGCAGCACTAACTTTGCACCATGCTTTGTTGTGGAAACTCTGTTTGGCTGAACTATACTAGGTTTGCTCAGGATTCAGTTTGACTTAAGCTGCTTTCATTGATGACAGACTGGCTGGAGTCCATCTGCATGCTTAGACCAGGGCAGCAAAAGCCTCCAGGGAGATTTGACTGAGTGATCTCACTTTTAATCCACACTAGACTCGGAAGGGAGGGGAGGTCTGACTCAGCAACCTCCTGGTCTGCCTGGTCACCTGACTGGTGGTGGCAGCAGGAAGATTGGTGGCCAGGCCAGTGCCTTTATCCAGTCCAGTGAACGTGCAATCAAATTAACATCAAGTTTTATGGAACTAAGGAGAATAAACACACAGTCACAGTGATGGTCTAGCAAGATACATGATGTAGTGAAGGGGGCAGAGAAACAAAACAAAGGTCTAAGAATCAGTTTAATATCTCCCATCAAGACAAATTTAGAGCTACATATCAACACTGTACCTGCATCCAACTAAGGCAGAACAGCCAAGCATACCATCTGTGAAATGACAGCAAAGTATATCACATGCCTGTTTACATAAAAACATGTTTATGTTCTGCGGCTAGACTGTGGAAGTAAGGATGGAGTTGGAGGAGTTTTTTCTCCTATGAAATGTGAATCACTTGCAGCGTAATGACAACTCTGGCCTGAAATCTTATTTTGTTGACAGTCAAGTGGGTAGCAAAACCAGATTTGAGAACTTAGCCAAGATCTGGCTCCAGCTGGTGATTGTGCATCAACACTGTGTTTAAACAGGTGAAAAGAAAGCGGGATCATATCTCTGTATCTTTGGTCACACATGACTGATCTAGATTCTATTTTTGCATTATGCAAATATTTAAACTCGTTTGTTCATGGGATAAAATCAAAAATAGCCATATACTCTCTCTAGACTTGGCCAGTAGATGGTGTTCAGAAAGTGTGAGTGTGTGTTCTTTATGTGTGTGTGTGTGTGTGTGTGTGTGTGTGTGTGTGTGTGGGTTTGTTGCTTTAAAACAATGTTACAGGCAATTGTGTAGCAGCAGTCTAACCTGGGACCCAGATGTGAATAAACCAGCATCATCAAAGGGTGTTGGGGACAGTGTTAGACAGTGTTCAGTAACATGGAAGATTTATTTTTAATTTTCTTTCCTTATTGTGTGGAATTCCACTAAAGCGAGGACAAAGTTAGGAAAGATAAATAGAATGGGAATCCATGGAAAGTCCCTGCAAAAAGGCAATGAAACTGATGCTTTAAAGAGAGAGAAACGTGTGTGTGCACACATAGGTCTATATAAGTTTTCCGACGCTACTGTGTATGTGTGTGAGTGAGTCTGTGTGTGTTTGCATGCATACAGTATGGGTGCAAATGTGTATATGTGTGCATGCATTTGTGTGTATGCATTTTTGTGGCTGTGTGTGTGTGCATTGAGGGTTCTGTAAATAGTCATGGTTGTGTAGGTGCGGTGTTTAGTGTTTTGCTTTCGGTCGCCACAGCAAAGTGACTTGATAAAAATCAAAAAGATTTATCACATTCCAGTATTTGCATTCAGGAAGAAAAAGGCTGGATGCTAAGTTATGTCGGGTGAGGTCATGATCTACGATGGAGAGAGCAAGAAAAGGAGGATAAGAGGGAGAATTAAAGGCTGAGAAAGATGGAGCAAAAACCACAAGAGATGAAGAGATCAGAGAGCCAACTAGATGACAAGCCAGTGGTGTATGTGTGTGTGTGTGTGTGTGCATGCATGCACATGTACACGTGATGTTGCATGTGCTTGTGCACCTGGTATGAGACAGAGAGCGAGAGAGAGGAGAGGGGGCGAGAGAGGAGAGGGTAAGGAAGCAAGGGATGGAAGGGGACAAAAGCAAACGGAGACAAAACATTGGACCACAAGCATAAGTGAGCTCTTATGAAAGGCTGATGGAGAGACATGCGAGACAATGTGGCACATTCATCACTAAAACCATCAACACAAACAACTGGAGGCAAACAGTAGAGCAAGGAAAACACTGCATAACAGGTTAAGGAAGCATTAAGTACACACAACCTGTTTTTACAAAACATTTCTCAGCACTCATCATCCTAATGTTGTTATGTTCCTCTACTGATTGGAAATGACGCATGCCACATCAGTCATCTCTGTTTATCCCCATTCATTACGGAATCAGGCATACATCTTTAATACTGGATTGTACTACCGAAGACCACAGCTGCCTTTGTACGGTAGAACGCCATAAACCTGCAAGTCAGGTTGTTTATCCCCCTCTGGTGGCCATGATGAGCACTACATCTGCCGTCTGGACGTAGTTTACAACACAACTCTAGCTGGGCAGCGGCACTGCGTCATTCCATCTTTTTATAGCTGTGACCCTGGAGTTTCCCTACAGCCCTGTGTTGTCTATCCCACTTGGAGCTTTCTTAGTCACTGCATATGTTGTTATCCTCGCTCCCTGTAGAAAACATCCTGTGGGTTCAGGTCATTTGCTCTTATTGTTGACATTTGGGGTGGCTGAATGTGGGTGAACTCACACTGACCCGATCAACCACACTTCCCTCAGTGAGAGCTACTGTCTCTAAGCACAGAAAACATCCAAGTCATCCAATCGAGGTGCTAGACTAATACTTTCCCCATGTTGCCGTGACTTGTCTTAGGATGAGTAAAATTGCACTGATGCAAATTACTAACGGCATGCTCTGTGTCTTGTTTTCTCTTTCAGAAGGAGCATGCATTTGACTCAGACGTGGAGCCTCACAGGTTCAGGTCTCTGCCAGAAATGAGCAACAGATCAGCCAATGACCTCAACAATCTTGAGGTAATGCTCTGATAATGTCTTTGTGTGTGTGTGTGTGTGTGTGTGTGTGTGTTTGTGCATGCTTGTGAAGGGAGAGGGGCTGGTCTGTTTCTATTCACACAGTTACATTTTGCCACACCCATGCTAAGTCTCTAAAGTATGTCTGTGCTGTTTCCAGCTGAAGCCCACACTCTCTCAGCTGCACGCTGACCTGAAGCTGTATGAGCACCACTTTGAGTGGCTGAACAAGGTTTCAAAGAAGCACCACCACCCTGCAGTGCCCAAGCTGGTAGAGATGATCAGAGAAATGAAATCTCTCATCAACCTGCTGCACCGTCAGGTAAAGAGCTGTGTTTCCCCTTTTCATTCTCAGTTGTCTTTAGTGTTTAATTTTATATTGATCCATGTACGTTTTAGCAGAAAATCGTGTAATTTCCAGTTTGCTATCACTTTTAAATTGACCTTGTGATAAATAAATGCATTGTTTTTCTTCTCACCTACAGATGCTGAAAGTTGAAGCACCAAGACTGACTCCGGCGACCCCCTCCCTCCCCCCTCACCTCCCCTATCAGTTTGATGTCCTGCAGTCTAGCCATGAGCTTCTTCAACACTTTAAGCTCTTCTGTGATTGGGCGTACAGAGCATTCGTCAGCCTCAAGCCCAAAGTCTCTGCAGTACAATGATGATCCAAGCACATTAATTATTTTCCTTTCAACTTTCCTTTCTACTTGGCTGCAGAGCCAGTGAGGACACATGGAGTCCCGCTTCAGCCAAAGGGGAATTAGGACCATGTCAGTGTGCACTGTAGTTAATAGCATCCCTTTAAAAGGCCCAAACGTCAACCAATGACATGTGTGTTGAAGAATGTGTCTTTCCATCAGAGCCAATAAGGATGCACTATACTGCAGCCAGTTACAACCATCAAGATTCCCGTTAAAGCAAACTGCCAGTTTAACTACGATGATCATGTCATGATTCCCCAAACTCTCTCCTAAAGGCCTTGTTCATGTTATTTATGTATTTATTTATTTATTGACTGTTAGTAATTTATTTAATTTTATTTATTTGAAGTTGTAATGTGTCACTCTCATCTTTATTTCTGTATTAACGTGAATTTATTTGCCCACATCTCTGTAATCTTACTTTTTGTCTTGTGTCTCACTGATCCTCAAAAAAACAACAACACAGTAGCACTTCCTGAACCTATAGCTCTGATAATGACTTTTGTCTAAACTAACTTAATCTACTTTGCCTTTGTGTATTTCTTTAGCGAATAATTCTTCCAGTAGATGTAGCATACATTTGAGATAGCCAAGGTTTTCACTATCTCTCACTTATAGTGCCCTTAAAGCAAACATTTTAGAAGATGTTAATGTTATCTTCTAACCATGTTAAACATGCCACATCTTGACATATCAATTGATGGCCTATGAAATTAATTGCATTTATCTGAAAATGTCAAGATGGTAGCCGAAGAGAAGTGAATACTTTCTTTTGTACCACAGGCAGAATTTCTATTTTCAACGCCTGTTTCTCTGCATGAGGAGGCATATTTAACATTGTGGTAAAGTTGTTTGAATGTGCCCTGTTGCTGAGCACTGATGGACCTGATTAGATTCTTTGCACAACCTTGTTAGGATTAGCCTCTTGGATGAGTGAGATGGCTGATTTTTAACCTGTGCTTTGGGGTAAAAAATCTTTTTTTTAGTTAAACACCCAAAGCCTTAAAATACTATGTATTGTGACACTATGTTCTGTACAGGTGTACATAAGTGTACAAGAATGTAAATGGTTGTATACAGTGCTTTTGTGTATTATGTTGTTTTCTACAATATAATGTAGATTACTTTACCAATTTTATAACTATAATTTTTGTTCATTCTTATTCTAGTATTTGTTACAGTATTGACTATTTATTTAAATAACTTGGTGGAACTATTTATTTTGTGCTGCAGTGGAGCAAGTCTCCTATCTTTTTGTACTTTTATACAGTTTTTATTCTTATTTACTATTATTATACCACCATGTTTAAATTATTGTTGTAACATCAAGATGCCTCTTCCACACACTGATTGGCCTCAATGTGAAATATGTGCCTTGGTGAAATAAATACTAAAGAATGTGCACAATGGATTTGAGTGTTTTTTTGTTTTTTTAATATATAAAAATGGTCCACCTAACCTGCAATGTAGGATGTAGCCCCTGGATTGAGACACAGAGATGAGAGTTAGGGCAGACACACAGATACTACGTTACCCAGAAGTCTGTGCGCCAGAAACAGAATAGAACGGATACATATCTATTGTGAATAATGCTTTATACATTATTTTTGAAGATTTTGTAGTGTATATACATCACTGATAAGTGCTTTCCGTCAAATTTGGAAGTTATAAAAAATTTTAAGTGAGATTTCAAAACGTCAATCTGCTTGTTGAAGCTCCTGGCCAATGGTAGTAGCTTATCTATTGAGGCAAACAGCCAATCGCCGTCGCTGTTCTTAGAAGGCGGCATCGGGCGGAGAACTGCTGTTAGTTTGTGCTGTGTTTATTGTTAAGGTTGTGTGGATTAGCACTGCGGTACCCAGTTCCTTTTCATAATATCAACAATATAGCTTTAAGATGAGTTAAAGATCCTCGGTGAGTACTGCTTCAGCCTGTTTTCATGCACATCCTTATCGAGCAGTTTAACGGCGCAATTCCGCAAGGACGAGGGCTAGATTAGCTTTAAATGAAGGCCAGTAGCTGTTTTTGTTGATACTGTAAAACTGATATTTTCTGTGTGTGTTGTCTGTTGGCTTTCACAGCTGACCGGTGACATTATGATACATTTATAACACAGCTTAATGTGTAACTGTAGCCTCTGTGTGTGTGTATTGGTAGTAAGCACCGCACTGCAGGGACGAACAGAAACGGGACTGACGGCCACAGGAAAGACAGCAGGGAGGGGGGACTAGCTTCATAGACGGGAGGGAGGAGGGAGGCAGGGGTGGAATTTAAAGGGGACATTCTTACCAGGAGTTACCAAGTTATAATACTGTATTTATTTCCATTTCACTTTATGTCAGACCTGTCCTAAGCTGTCTACTTGGGATGACAGCTGGTGTTACCAGTGGCTGTCAGGGAAGGGATTTATGAAAGACACACAACATGAAGGAAAGGTGAAAAAAACAAAACATGATACTGCACCAAAACTGATCCACGCCTACTGCCAAGGAAAACCCTCATCATCTACCAGCTTGCTCTGGTAATGGCTAACTCAGTGGCCTTAGTGGTCCAAGCAGAACTCATGCCATCTGAGTCCACCGCCTCCCTCTCTCCTTTCCCATCCCTTCTTGGTTCGGGAGAGGATGGTGAGGATGATAGAGACAGAGGGGAGCTGGTGGATGGAGACAAGGGAGTGGTGGAGGGTGGAGAAGAAGTGGTTCTGGACATGGTGACGTCGTCAGTGTCCGGCTCAGCCCAGCAGCCCGAGCAGTCGGACCATCCCTTCCAGTGTATGGACTGTGGGAAGAGCTTCAGGTGGTCGTCCAGGCTGACCCATCACCAGCGGAGCCATAACAATGAGAGACCATACCGCTGCAACCTCTGCCCCAAGGCCTTCAAGGGCTCCTCTGCTCTGCTCTACCACCAACGGTACACATGATACAATTTTCTTTACCATCCTTAGAATTGGAACACTGTTACAATACTGCCCTGAAGCTGTACATATTACTTTATGTACTGAAGTGAATATTTGCAGGGCAGAAGTGTATTCTGATTTTACCTTCAACAGCCAGAGAACAGAGTACTTTCAAAGAGAAATATCTGGAGCAAAGACTGGACCCACCTCTGCCTCACTTCTAATTCAGTCTGTCCAAATTCAGGAAAAATAGGAAACTTAAAGTTGTGTGGACTTTGTAAAATCCATAATCTATACCTTAAACAGTTTGGTGCCAGTAAACGTATAACGAGAGGAAGTATTGCAATTTATTTCTATACTGAATATGTGTCAAACCTGTAATGGCTGTGTATAATTCATTGTGCTATCTTCCTGAATAGTTACTTTTCTTTTGCAGCTCTCACTCAGGGGAGAAGCCTTACAAATGTCAGGACTGTGGCAAAGCCTTCAAACGCTCCTCTCTGCTCCAGGTGAGATGTCAAACAAAGTCATTTTTATATACAAGGATTTTGTCTGGGAAAAGGAAATGCTTACAAATGAGAGAGAGGTTTCACATCTCTATCTGTGCCTATCTCCAGGTCCATCAGAGTGTCCACACTGGAGTGCGTACCTTCTTGTGCCCCTATTGCCCCCTGACCTTCAAATGGAGTTCTCATTACCAGTATCACCTGCGCCAGCACACTGGAGAGTGTCCATACCCCTGTGACACCTGCCCCAAGGCCTTCAAGAACTCAAGCAGTCTGCGGCGACACAAGAATGTCCACCTTGGTCTCAAGCCTTACACCTGCTCAGTGTGTAACAAATCCTTCACTCAGTCTACCAACCTGAGGCAGCACATGAGGATACATACAGGTGAGAGGCCCTACATCTGCAGTGAGTGTGGACGAAGCTTCACACATTCATCAAACCTGGCCCTGCACAAGAACTCACACTCCAACCTCAACGCAGGAGGGAAGGAGGGAAAGAGAGGAGAGGACGCAAGAAAGGGAAATGAGATAGTGGGGGTGGTGGTAGGGGCAGAGGAAGTGACATCGTCCATGTTGACAGACATGGTGGGATTTGTGAGCCAGGAAGGAACTGATGGAGTGGGAGTGGGGATGGAAGAAGTGTTCCTGTCAACCACCTCGTCCGGCCAGAATCCAAGCCTTCTCCCCCAGCTCACCCTCACCACCTCAGGGGAGGGCGTGTGTACATCTAGGGCCATCGGGACAGAGGTTCACCTGAGCACAGACACCGGGGCCAGTGTGCTGCTGTACAGCTGTGGCAGCTGCAGCCACACCTTTGGTACACGAACAGAACTAGAGGAGCACCAGGCCATCCACATGGCTCCAGAGGATCACGAGGCCAGTGCGGAGGCGGGGCCTGGGGCAGGGATGGAGGTTGGGGATGGGCTGGTGGGAGCCGGTCACCTGCTGGCTGATTTTGAGGAGGTGGTTGAGACTACCACAGTGGCTGAAAATGGACACACGACAGAGGTGCTCCTTGGACTGACGGAGGGAGCAGATGGCAGCAATACAGTAAGTGACTGGATCAAACGAATAAATGTGAGAAGAAAAAAAATGTATTTAACTAAATTAAAAGAAAAAAAGTGAAGTGAATACAGGAATCAGGTCTCGGTGGGCGGGGGGGAGTAGCAACCTGCCTAGTTACATTCATGAAAGATGGCGACAAGTGTGGATGTGCACGTCCATTTACAAATCAACATATTTCTTTCTTTCTTGCATATTTCTCTTTCTATTTCTTCTTTCTATGTATTACTTCCTTTGGTTTGTCCTCAGAATGTGGGAACCACCCAGGCCCAGTTTGACCTGCTGCAGAGCTTCACCGAGGTGACTCAGAGCTCTGAGACCGTTCAGCCAGAGGCCAGAACCACATGGGCAGGGCTGTCATGTGGCTACTGCAATAAGACCTTCAAGACCAGTGGAGGCCTCAATAGACATGTGTCACTGGTGAGAATGACTGTTGTTAATAATAAATAAATGTAATTGCTCTTCTACTAACACTGTTATACAAATTACAGCACTGTCTGAGATTTATCTATCTTAAAATAATCTTTGCCTCCCCTTTTGTTTGTCCAGATGCACTCTCTCTCATCACAGTCCCGCTCCCAGTTCAGCTGCTCTGCCTGCGACCGTTCCTTCCCCCTTCTCTCCTCACTCCTCACCCACCAACACTCCCACACTCCTGAGCAACGTCTCCTGGCTGAGGCAGAGGCTGAGATAGTGTGTCCTCCTTCCCTTTCTCTGTCTCTCCCCCTTCCGTCCTCTCCCAGCCAGGCTGACAAGCAGCAGGAAGGCCAGAGGGAGATCCATGTCAACATTATTACCGTCGGTGAGGAACAACCGGCCAAACCGACCAAAGCTCCCAAAAAGACAGCAGCCAGCAAGAGCACTCCTGCTGGAGGTAAAGACATTTTCATAGCAGATCAGACAGAAAACTGCATTTCGACATGCATACAATGGAGATTTGACCATGCAATAGGAAGTATGAGCCAAGTAATCTGCTCATGTGTTTTGATATGATATGCTTTCCCCCTGCACTGGTAATTCTCTTAATGCAAAGCTATCCATGCTGTATCCAATATCAAATTGGTTGTATAATCCATTTATAGCAACCAGGGAACTTGAGCTTTCTTTTTCCTCAAAATAAGTTAACGCTTAAGAGGTTGTTCTTTACTGTGATAATTAAATGCTTGCTAGACAACCAACATTTATTCAGTTTTTACTGTGTTATATGTCATTTTTAATTTTGGTTTTCACACACTTTCATACAGAAAGGCCATACCGCTGTTCAGAGTGCGGAAAAGCCTTCAAGGGTTCATCAGGGCTAAAGTACCATATGAGGGATCACACTGGGGAAAGGCCATACCGCTGCACTGAGTGTGGAAAGAGCTTCAAGAGGTCGTCACTGCTTTCAATCCATCAGAGGGTAAGGCTCACTCTTTTGTTGAAAGAAACTTACACACAAGTTCATTTTCCAAAGGAGAGATCCATTTTATAATTAAGCTAAATTTTATAATTTGTATCACGGCAAAACGGCAGAACTTAAGATTTCTCTAGTTTACAGGGACTGCAGCAGTCTAGTATGGTTCACACCCCACAGATGAATGCAATCTATAACAGACAAATCCAAAAAACAATAAAAACTCCCTTCAACACAATAACACACTCTGTAGTTACAACTTTCTTGTGACTAAGTGGCTATTATCGCACAACACTTTAGTTGTAACTTTTGATTGCATCGTTCACACATTTTAATGTTTCCTGGTTGCCACTCTTGGCTGCATTTAGGTCTTATTGGTAAAAACATGAAATGGGAACAGTGGAATTCATTGCATTCTTTAAGTTTTACTTACTACAATAAGCACGGTATTTACATATGTTATAACAAACTGTCCAGCAGATACTAAACGCCAAAAGTGTAAATTAAAATTATATAATAAAATCAATTACAATTTTCTTCCACTTTCACCTTACTCAGGTACACACAGGCGTTCGGGCATTCCAGTGCCCTCACTGCCCTCTCACTTTCAAATGGAGCTCTCACTACCAGTACCACTTGCGGCAGCACACAGGCGAGAGGCCATATGTTTGTAAGGAGTGTGGCAAGTCCTTCAAGAACACCAGCTGCCTGCGTAGACACAGTCAGATGCACTCTGGACTGCGGCCTCATACCTGCTCCATCTGCTCAAAGTCTTTCTCCCAGACCTCAAACCTCAAACAGGTCAGTACAGCCTGTATAGGTTCAGCTCTGAACTCATTTAGATTCTTAGCTGTTTGTAGTGAATTGAATATCTGTCTTATCTCATAAACTGTTTTCTTCATTTGTCTTGCCTCTTCTCTTGTTGTTATTTCTCTGGGAGCAGCATGAGCGCACCCATTCTGGTGAGAGGCCCTTTCAGTGCACACACTGCAATAAAAGCTTTACACACTCCTCCAACCTCCAGCTCCACCTTCGCACACACTCCTCCAGCAAGGACTTCAAATGCCCGTACTGCTCTAAGGAGTTTGTCATGCACTCCTACTTGCAGCGGCACATCCGTACCCATGGCAGTGGTGTTCCCCTGCCCTGCCCTGGTGGTGGAAGTAAAGATGGAGTGGCTGTGAAAGCCAGTGTTGGGGGCGTAACAACCACCACTACCCTGCTCAACCCCATCACCCTGGAAGCCTCAGGAAACCATGGCAGCCTGATTGTGTCCCAGCCAGCACTTAATATTCCCCCCAACACCTCCCAGAACTACTTTATGATTCAGACAGCCAGCGGCCTGCAGCTCATTCCTCTGTCATCCCCTCCACCAGCCCCTCCACCTCCTCCTCCACCACCACCTCCATCCCAGCCCCAAAATTTCTTCCTTCTACAGTGCCCCTCCAACAATGGCAGCCAGTCTAGCTTTATTCTCGTCCCTACAGCAAACAACCCTCCATCAGCTCTGGAGCCTCAGACCCTCCCTGTGCTTCAGACTATCCAAGCGCTCCAGCCTATCCTAAACCAAACACAGACTCAGATGCCCCAGTTTCCGACCATATCACAGCAACAACAGCAGACCAGGATCATAATCACCAACAATAGTAACAATGCAAACACTCCTGTTGCCATGCCAACACACACTCTCTCAGCCAACTCCCTACTGACCAAGCCCATATTAGGGAGAAGCACACGGACAGCACGGGGCAGACGGGGATGCAGACCAAAAGCTACTCTTCAGAAATCTGCAACTGCCCCTGTGAATCAGACTGCAGGTGGATCTCTGTCAGTAACAAACTGTAATGTGACCAGTGTCACACAGACTATTACCACAGAGCCATCGCCATCATCTGTATCCACAGTGTCCTACTGTCCTCTGTCAACATCTTGCACTGTCCCACTTTTCTCATCTTCCACCACTGTAGCCCCCAAAATGCACACCTCAGGACCCCCATCAACTGTTACCATGGTTACACCAGCCACCACAGTAGCCACAGCATCAGTTTCTACTCCTGTCCCATCTACTCAAGAAAGGAACTCTCATACCACTGTGGGACAAATAAGGACAGGGGAGACCATGACAGGGAAACAGTTTGTGTTATGTTTTGATGACGAAGGACGGGCAAAGGAGGGGATGAATATCGAGGAAGGTGGGGAGTCATACGTGTTGCAGTTTGAAGGGGATGCATCAGGAGAGGCAGTGGATGGAGGAATGGGTGGGGAAGGAAAATCACTTGTGTTGCAGTTCAAGACAAATGGGCAAGGTGAAGGAGAAAAGGGGGAAGATAAGGGAGGGATGATGTCACTTCTGCGTGAATGGGGTGGAGAAAAACAGGGAGAGAGACAGACAGGAGAGGGAGGCAGCCAGGGAGAGTCTTATGTCCTTCATTTCCACACTGAGGCACACGACAGCGGCCCATCCAGTGCTACTTTCAGCCAAGGGCAAGAGACCAGCTTGCAGCTTTCCTGCACACCCACCCAAAGTTTGGTGCCACTTGATGGGCAACAGGTGGTGTTTGAACTTGAGGGTGAGACCAAGATGGAGCAGGGAACTGAGGAGAGTATGCAGATGATAGCCCTGATAGAAGGTGAAGGGGGAATGATGGGAGGAGAGGGGGCAGGTTGCAATGCTGCAGGTGGTAGGGTTACTGAGGGTGGAGGAGCCATGGACAGTATATTTCAGCTGGAAAGTGGAGAGGAAATTGTCATAATTGAGGTCAGCACCAGTAGCTTAAGAGAAGGACGAATGGAGAGAGGGGAAGGGGAGATCTCACAAAGTAATGAGGTGAAATATGAGAGTGTAACAGAAGAGGCAAAGGAAAAGTCTGTAAAGGAACACAACTCTACAGACAATACAGAGGTACAGACATCAACTGAAGACACAATAAGAAATGGACCTATACCTAACTCTAAAGAGATACAATTCTCCAACTAAAACCAGTGTTGCTTGTTAGAGAAGAAGAAAGCTTGTGTGTGAGTGAATGCCTCACTATTTGTGGGCTCAGTGTGTTAGCACTTTAGTCAGTTTGAGTTCTCCTGGAACTGAGGGAGAACATGCAGTTAGATGGGTACTGTCTTGTAATCCCATGGTGCCACATACTAGAAATGTTATACATTCAAATAGGCTGTACATGGACCTTGGACTATTCCTAAATATGTTAGTTTAAAAGATACTGTCTTTGGCAGTTTGTTTATTAAGTAAATACGTTTTTGTGAATAAATGTTGTACATGGCCCTCTTTCTTCATAATGTTAATAGTAAATAGTAGCTAATTATTAATAAATCTGTCAATACCTTTCATCATTTGCCTTTTTTGCTTTCTTTTACTTGTTTTGAGTTTTTCCTTGGTTCAAAAACTAAACATACAAAGGTCATTACTGTTTACGCTGTTACGTTGCGTTTGCCATTCACGTAGCCTTTGCGCAGTGCGGATTGTACGTACGCAAATGGCGCAGATCGACGCATTGAGAATGTGTAACGGAGCAGGCGAACAGAGTGCGTTTGTTTTCAGAATTCTTCCTTTCCGCAAGAAACGACTCTGGTCATTTAGTCTAACCTGCACGAACTTAACAATCTACTGAGAGGTACATACAGCGTATATTTCCCATTTTCAGTTTAATTTGAGCCGCGTGGCGCAGAAGGTAAGCGGAAATTGGGGTTTAGTGCAGGAGCGGGGGTCTAAATGTGTCAGGACTGACCGCAGCACTTCGCAATAACCATATAAGGATTTGAACAAGGTCTTTTCGCTTTCGACTGTCTTTGATGATCACTGTTAAACGTGCAGATGAAAGATATAATGGCGTGCATTACAGAAGTAGGTTACAGAGTGATGGTGACATGCATGCTACAAACCCTCTATAATCCCCATCTGTCGTTGTTTGGAGCCAGTGTGGGTGTGATGTTACAGTGCAACTACTGGTTTACTGTAGGCGAAGTGTACTGCATTGCATAATATAAACGTTGGAAATACATTGACCAATTTCAACTACAGGTCTGTCATAGTATAGACAGCCTAACACAATAACCTGTACTGTCAGTCTACAACAGTATCAGTTCTCTGTATGATTTGGTATCAAACATCCCAAAGTTACATTTCACTGTCACCTGTTTTACCAAAAAATGACAACCATCTGTCCATGTATTCCTCTTTAAATGTGTTTTTGTAGGGTCCCTGTGCACACAGTGTGGATGTTGGAGTTTGCGATAGACTGTTTGTAGAAACAGTGGTGCAGTAATCCTGCTGTTAGAGCGTAAAGCCTAACCATGGTGAGGCTGGAGCTGGATCAGGTGGTGATGAGGAGGATGAAGGAGGACGACATAGATGTGGTAAAAGCGCTCATCAAGGTTTGTACAAAAGAGTGAGAAAAGGTTTTAGACAGGCTTCTTTCATCATCGTGGGAATTTACTCTTGTCCTTGTGAGGCTTGTGCTGATTTTTTTTTTAAACTTGCATTAATGTCTCTCCAGGAGGGCTGTGAGGGCACAGAAAACCGTCTCATCCTCCACATCCTCACTCGTCCGCTCTGCCTTTTTGTTCTGGCTGTTTTATCCTCAATCCTGCGCTGCCTTGTCCATTCCTTTATGCTGGCCCTTGCTGTTCCTGTCTTCCTGCTAATTGTGTTTCTCAAGATCACCATGCCGCGGTCCACAGGGGTTCTGGGCAGCAGCCGCCCCTCCTGGGACTATGTGGGTAGTAGCTACAGAGGGACACAGGACGAGACACTGCAGAATCCCTACTGTAGGATCAGTGGCAAGACACCAGTGACTAAAAGGGTTAGTTTACTGGTTTGCAGGAAATTCTTAGTTTTTTTTTGGGTAGTTTTCTCTTAATTCTATTAACCAAATGTTGCAGCCAAATAATGTTATTTCTTTTACTCAGCCAAGGCACAGAATTGCACCCAAAGACAAGGACAAAGAAATGTCAACAGAGAATGTCACCCCAGAGAGGGAACAGGCAGCGGGGCAGGTCTGGGTGGCAGACTGTGAAGGTGACATCCTCGGCTGCATCTTCCGGGAAAGCGAGAATCGAGCGGGCATCAGGAGGATCTGCAGGCTGGTGACGGGAAGCTGGTACCGCAGGGAGGGCCTGGGCCGGCTGCTACTCCAGATTCTGGAGCAGAGAGAGAGGGAGACTGGTGCTCACAGAGTGTATGCACACGTCCCCTACCCCTCCAAGCTGGGGGAGGCCTTTTTCAGGAAGCTGGGCTATCAGCAACTTGGGGAGGGGACTGATGAAGAAGAAGATGAGGAGAGGAAGCTGGAGACTCCAGAGAGAGGCTTTCTGGGATACCCCCTAACTAAGGTGTTTTACAAAGATCTGTGACTGAGTGATGATGAACTTGTGGAGAAAAAAAAGTGGCATTGAGCCCAGGAATGCCTAAAGGCAAAGAAGAGATAACATGAGTGCAAACTGTGGAAGGTGATTGCATCATTTCTGAAACATGTTTGGATATTTGTTTAAGTTAATAATTTATTGGATATTTGTGTTATTTATGACAGTATTTATTTACTTTATGTGTAGCAGTTCTGTTTATTTTAATTATATTTTTACCTACTATCTCTTCATTTTCATAAAACAAATGGCTGTTTTGTATTTAATTATTCAAAAATGACATCATGAAGCTTCAGTCATTCTGTTCTCTCATTATTTGTAATGAAATAAATATTTATGCAAAATGTGTGTTTCCTAAACATGTGTTTGTGTGATTCTTTTCACAAAAAATTCAATACAGTAAATGGTGTGTGTGTGTGCATGTGTATGACTGCACGCATTTGTTTGTGTGTGAAACCATACAGACATGTAGGAGGATGTACAGTCACTGTATAGGAAGTATATGTGGTTATGTGAATCTGCAGAATTTTTCTGCTTTTATCTTTTTGCGCTCTTTGGCTGCTGTTGCTTTTCTTCACGTACAGTATGTGGGTCAATGAGTCTGCAAAAACAGCGCTCCCTCCCTTCAGCTTTCTTGTTCTTTAGTTTAGATTTTCTTTGTTATATTTTACTATAAGAATTCCAAATTCTGCATTCTTTAATGTTGGTAATGGTAGTATGTTTTGGTGGTTAATGAAATATTTTAGTGCTGAAATTGTAAAAAAAAAAAAGACAGTTTCAAGCCATTTATTTGTTTTATTCCCTTATGTTTTTGGGAGGCTCCGGGCTGTGGTAACATCAATAAATATTAAATTAACTGATTAATTACAAATTTGTAAAACATTACAAAGAGTTTATCAAAATAATTTTTTTAATCTACTTTGATATTGGTGCTTCAAAACTAATCTGCATTACAGATTTGAACACAGCACATTAAATATATGCATAGGTATTCTGACTTGAGAATGTGTGTGGTTTGCAGGTGAATGGCAGTTTATGTGACTAAGTGGGGAAATGCACACAGTCCCAGCCTGAGGCTAACCTTAATATGGTTAGCAGCCCTCACGCTCACATTGCACATATACCTACTGCTAACCTCAGACGATGTCAGTACAGCATCTATGTGCCACAGATAAACACCACAGGATGTTTGTACACTGTTAGTGTGTGTGAGAAAGAAGTATATCTCACCTGATGTGAAGACAAATATAGGCCTATACTTAACTTCAAACTCTTAATCATGCAAGCTGTAGTGGAAAATCATTGTCCTTTAATTAACTTTGATGAAAAAGCCACAGCCAGTAACATAACAGTGTTACATGCACGAGTAAGTGTGTGGTCAGGCCATTTTCACCTTGTGAAAGCTATATTTTTACTGGTGACCCTTCTTGGTCATCATCAGCTTGTTTCTTCATGACTGCCAAAGAGCAGACACCTGTTAGCTGGGCCTCTACCCGCCCGATCTGTAGCTATTATTGTTGTCAGGAAACAGATGTGAGTTCACACACTGGAAAGAAAGTCTGTTTGTGACTGTGGTCGTGCGTCTGCACGGTATGGCTGTGTGTGAGTGTTTGTGTGCGCGTGTGCAGGGTGTGGGCGGGTGGGTTTCGGAAAGTATGACTTGGCATGTCCTACACCCGGTTTCTGCCCCTGACTACGGGTTAAATGCACAGCCATGTCTGGCCATACTGTACTACTCCACCACACACACACACAAAGACAGCACACAAGAGGGGTGGTAGTGCACGTGAGCGTTCATGTGTGACTGTGAGATGACCTTGGTCAACTGTGGTCAAACCCACAGAGCTGGGTGGGAAGTGGTTACATATAGTTTGGCATTTGATCAGCCTCTTGAAGTCAGGAAAAGACACATGCACACAAGATCAAATGTGCAGAGACATTAGGCTTTGTGCACCGTCAGAGTAATGCAATATGATGTGAGGTCGCTCAGAGCATGCAGACACACATACACATGAATCACTCTAAATATTTTGGGGCACCACACAATCATAGGATATATTAGATAAATTTGTTCCAGATGATGTATAACATATAGACTGTGTTAATGACATGCTCATACAGATGGTTAACACACACATGCGCACATTCACACACACAGATGAGCTCCAAAAACAGCCACCCTGGGAAACGGTGAATTCCCCAAACCACAGAGTGCATGAGAGGGTGAGGGGAGTCATGGGAAAGCAGGATGCCTGCATGCAGTGCCACTGAGTGAGCAGACTGGGCCAGAGCTAAAACAGACAGAGCAAAGAAAAAACGAGAGCAAAATAATACACATCCTGATTTGGCAAGGAGGGATGACAGCATCTGATGGTTCAAAGGCTTATGAGTGAGATTTATCCACACACTGTGGTCAGTCAGCTGGCCGGCCATTCTAGCAGACACGTAGGGCGAGGGAGGTCGATTACAGTTCTGCTCCCAGCCTGAGACAGTTTGGGAAAACCCAGATCAGAGGACGAAGTAGGTGTCAAGGCCTCCGAGGTCTGGGAACGCCTATGGCTCCACCAAATCTTGGGGCCCCTGAGTAGGTGGGGGGACTAGCTAGGTGGAAAGGCTGAAGAGCAGGAGGGGTCGGTGGCAATCCCACTGTGGATCAAGGTGAGAAGGTATCTGGAAGTTTTTACTCAATGATCTGGGAAAACTGAAGTGGAGGGGCCAGTTACTGGATGAGTCTTAAGTGTTTGGAAAGTTCAAGCCAGTTGGCTCAGTTTACTGACGTCTGTGAAAAACTCCAAAGGTTACAAATCACGTCAAACACTCCTCCTCTCATGTGTGGTCACTCTGATTATTTTGTTAAATCTGTGTTGTGTAATCTGCCCCCCCAATAAGATTCCTTTATTGCCTTATACCAAAAGAATGATTTCACGTTGATCATTATGTGAACTAATGTTACAATTTTCATAAAAACCATGATGCCCTTAAAAGAAATTTGACAAATTAGTAATTAATTTATAGCTTTTATTGTTTTGCAGGAAGACAATACAATCCGTCCATCTATTTTGTTTCACGCCCCCTGAACTTACTTTGAAAAATCTTTCTGTCCAACCAGAAGCTGCCTCTGTTGTATGCAGGATGTTTATGTTTAGAGGTATATGTTCTCAGTTCCTTCCCTTTAACCCCCCAACACACACACACACACACACACACACACACACACACACACATACTTTCGCTCTTTCTCATATACCTTCATTTATTACGCACGCCTGCCGAGTGACAAAGCAAAGCGCGTCTTTCAAAATGATTACAAAGCTAGACAGGTGAGCAAAATGGATACATTCTATTTATATGTTGTATATGTCTTTCAGTTTGACACATATTTATACAGATTATACATGCATACTATTAAATGGGAAAAAATCAGGATGTTTTTTATAAATTTCACTTTGACACAAATATAAGATATTCTTCAGTGGAATTCTGTTTTAGTTACTAAGGCACTATACCACCTTTGTGCACTACCAATTGAGGTTTTAGTATTAATGAGTGAACTGTCCTGGTTTCGCTAAAAGTTGTGAAACTGAGAATGACAAAAAGAAAGCAGTGAATGTTAGTTGCCTTCTGACTGTCCATCACTCACATTTGGTTAACCACAGGTTTTACATGAGTTTATTGTGCTAACTTATTGGATTAAAACTTGAATTCATGTATGAGTCATGTGAATAATAATAAGTTAAAATGGTAATTTAATCAGTTCCTTAACAGAATTTGTCTCAGACTTTACCGGCATAACATGAAGTCTGTTTGCTGAATACTACTGAGATTATCTGTCACCAAAGATGTTGGTTTTCAAAACAGCAACACTTTCAAGAATGGCATTATTACTGATGAAATGCTGACTGATAAATTGCTAGCACCAAGTTTTTGTAAATGGATCTAGCATTTAAAAAAATGTTAAATATTCTTTAGGTAAGCTGTACTGTGCCCACTCTAGTGGGGTTCTGTTTTCTACCTGTACCACATGCCATTAGTTCATAAAAAGGGCACCTCTTCCCTCTTTGTCTCAGTGTGCTTTTGCCACGTAAAAAGTTCATCTACCATTACAAGAACATGCGCTGGGCAAGGGGCCGGCATGAGACATACCTCTGCTTTGTAGTGAAGAGGCGAGTGGGGCCAGACTCCTTATCCTTTGACTTTGGACACCTCCGCAATCGTAATGGCTGCCATGTAGAGGTAAGTAATGCGGGCCAAGATGGGGGAGCATATGAGAAGGGCCTATTCAGGGGAGAGGCAGAAAATAACAATAGAAAGTATAGAATGATTTTATCCCTCTTATTTTCTCTGTTCTCCTATTTCTCCATAGCTGCTGTTTCTACGCTACCTGGGAGCCTTGTGCCCTGGTTTGTGGGGGTATGGCGGTACCGGAGAGAGGAGGCTCAGTTACTCCATCACCTGGTTCTGCTCCTGGTCTCCCTGTGCCAACTGCTCCATCAGACTTTGCCAGTTCCTCAGCCAGACACCCAACCTTCGCCTCAGAATCTTTGTCGCTCGCCTTTACTTTTGTGACATGGAGGACAGCCGTGAAAGAGAGGGCCTAAGAATGCTGAAAAAAGCTGGCGTGCAGATCACAGTCATGAGTTACAAAGGTGGAGGCATAAACCGGTGTATGTGGTAGAGATATAAAGAGAGCAGGCGTGTGTATGATTCTAGAGCCACAAACTCATGGAAGGTTAAGCCAGCCAAATTCCACCTAAAAAGCCATTGTTTTCCTTTCATGATTGCTCTCTGGATGTCAACAACAATAATTATTTTTTCCTCTCTCTTCAGACTTCTTCTATTGCTGGCAGACCTTTGTGGCTCGCAAGCAGAGCAATTTCAAGGCCTGGGATGAGCTGCACCGAAACTCTGTTCGCCTTTCCAGAAAACTCGACCGCATCCTCCAGGTAGAAGTTTTACATGCCTACTGCATGTTTTTCTTCAACCAACAACAAACCAATAATGATTTGCTTAAAATTCTAATATTGATATGTTTTCTTTCTTTCTTTCTCAGCCCTGTGAAACAGAAGATTTAAGAGATGCCTTCAAACTTCTTGGTCTGTGAAACATACCCGTGACCTCCTCTGGTGTTACTATTAAGTCTATAGAGAAAAGGATATGTTGGTGTTGGTCCATCACTACAATTGCTAAACTGAGAATAAGAAAAACTGAGAAAAATAGCTTTCAAGTTGTGGCAAGGCTTGTAACGTTACGTAGCTTCTGCTTGCTGTTTCTGTTGCAATATCATGTGAAATAAATAATATACAATGAGATATTGTCTTTTGTTGTTGATGGTAACTGGTGTTATGGACTTGCAGTGATGTTAGCTGTCAAGTAGTTAGCCTAGCTTAACCTTTTCAAAAAATATTCTAGAACTATTAAGCTAACTGCTGGCCTAATAATTATAGACCATTGCTAAGGAATGACTGCAAATTAAAGGGGTACTCCAGGGATAAATTATTGCACTTTTATAGTTAAATAAAAAAATAAAAAAAATGGTCCCAAAAGATATCATTTCGGTCCCTAATACTAGTCAGACCAACACTTTTTATTACCCGACCTGTATGGGAAATGCTCACTTCTTTCAAACTCCACTTGCCAGATTGTAAAGTGGGTTTTCTGTAAATTTGTAGTGTTTGAGCTCAAGTCAACATAACTCAAGTGATGTCACTTGAGTATTTTTTTGACTTGAAATGGGCTCAGAAGTACTCCCCATGATGAGTAAACTTACTTTTATGTGTAAAATCAGTGGAATGTCCCTTTAAGGGTATAGCTGAAACTGTAACAGTGAAGCAGGTTCGCCGGTGTGTGAGCAAATACACCGTGTATTACGGTCACGTAGCCGTTAACGCCGCAAACACCACTCACAGTTGCCACCACCACCGGCGTGCACAGACTGAGTAAAAGTCAAGATGGCGACCGAGGGTCAGTCCGAGTACGAGTCGGTTCTCTGTGTCAAACCTGAAGTCAACGTTTACCGAATCCCACCGAGAACATCCAACCGGGCTATCAGGTGAGGGGAAGAGCGGCCTGACCGCGAGTTTTCCAGCATCCGCGAGCTGCAGCCGTTAGGAGCCGTTGCCTCGGCGACCTACCTACCGAGCTCATCCCCTAATCACGCTGCCTCAAGTAACGGCGGCCGTAGTTTATGTGCTAGCTGTTTTTGCTGTGTATTTACAAGGTCATTATAGACAATACGTTACTAACGGTTGGTGTTTGTACCTGCACTGCGTTAGCCCACTAAACAGGGACTGGGTGGGATTGGTTAACGTTACATCCCTGTCAGTGACCGTGTGTTTATATGCCTTCGTCCTATAGCAGAAATAATGCTTACACTGCTTAAAAGTCAAAGTGATTTTTATAGGACAACTAGCTCGGTAATGATGTTTTATTTTGCTCCAGAGATTCTCATTTCGCTTGCCTGACCTTTAAATAGTAGGTAATATAGCAAAACAGCATCCATGGAGCTATAAAGAAGTCAGTGTCTTGCTCAAGGACACTTCAGCAGGGTGGATGCTGTTTGATGACAAGGGGCTTTAACATGGGTTATCCAACCGAAAGACAGTGTTGTCCTGGCAGACACCCTCTACATGCTTTTAAGTGACCCTGCAGGAGAGCTGTTGTGTTGTTGAAAAGGTTGACATTGAATTGTTTACCCCATTTTTCATTGGCTGGTGCATCACAGCTGCATCTGAGTGGACATTATACCTACCTAGTAGGCCTGAGTCCCATGAGACACATGACTGGTTAACCAGTGACCAAATGTATAGTCAGTAAGGCTTATGATGTAATATTTCAGCCTTAGGTCTCAGTGAAATGCCTGTCTGATGCTTTAGTCATGTTCTGTTCACATAGAAAAACGTAGAGCTACAGTGTGTCTGAGTGTTGGATGAATCATAACAATAACACACACTAACAGACACATGCACACAAAACACAAATCCTGTCTCCTGTTTTTCTTGCCCATTCTCCCCCCTCTGTTGCAACATCAGTCTCAATAAGCTGCTGTCACCACTTCACCTACATCACACTGTATCCCTGACTGCCTGAGTGTTTGTGTCCCAGGGCTGCCGATTGGAAGCTGGACGCTCCTGACTGGACGGGACGCATGCGTGTGACGGCCCGGGGCAAAGTGGCCTACGTGAAATTAGAAGACAAAATCTCTGGTGAGAGAGAAGCAGACATTGTTTACTGGTGCTGCCGCTGTTGTAAATCATGTCACTGTGTAGTCTCCTTTTCGCCATCCCCCTCTCTGTTACTCATCTATTCCAAGGTGACCCAGCCCACGTCCAAGCAAGCAGTTTATTTTGAAGCAAACAGGCTGATGATCTCTATCTGCCTCTATCAGTGCATTTCATATATTGGCATGCTTGTTGTCCTCAGATTATACCTTATATTTGGCCTGTTTTTGATGTGCTCTGAGTACTAGAAGTTGGATCCATCTTGCATATTTTGAGCCTCCTCCCTTCTTTTTTTTTTTTTTTACAGAGAAAAACATTTCGTTTCTGGCCCTATTTTAAATCTGAAGGTTTTTTAGTTGAGGTTTGACTTAGTAAATATGACTCTTCATGATCCAAATTTCCACTGGAGCATATTGCCAAATAAATAATGAACATGTTTCTTTTGTTGTAACCTACAGGGGAGCTGTTTGCCCAAGCCCCAGTGGATGAGTACCCTGGCATCACAGTGGAAACAGTTAGTGACTCAAGCCGTTACTTTGTGCTTCGCATCCAGGATGACAACGGTGGGTAAACTGTTTGTTGCTAAGCCATAAATATTTTGTAAATGTGTTCATAATTTAGAGGATAACACGTTGGAACTGGATGATCCAGAGCAGAGATACACCATTATTTTAAAGCTAAATCTTGGAAACTGTTATTATCATTATTGTGAGAAACTGTCAGGTTAAGTATGTTTTTTGTGTGTACTACACAACACAACACAAATCCCTTACTAAACTCTAAGCCTTGTTTGTTGTGTTCGTTTCTCTCATAGGCCGCAGTGCATTCATAGGCATTGGGTTTGGTGACCGAGGCGATGCCTTTGACTTCAATGTTGCACTTCAGGACCACTTCAAGTATGCAGCTGCTTCACAATGTGTCATGAATCATAACTAATTCAGTTGGGAATTAATTTATTCTAGTTTATTAAATTATCTTGAATCCCCCTTGTCTGCTCCAGATGGGTGAAACAGGAAGATGAATTTACCAAGCAGGCGCAGGCTCCAGACTCCACTCCTAAACTGGACCTGGGCTTCAAAGAAGGACAGACCATTACTCTCAATATTGGGGTATCCTTATTTTCATTACATTTAATGGTTATAAGGTTGGAACATTAGTGGAAGAGAAAAAATGCTTTCAGTTTGGAGTCTTTTGAAAGCAATATAATGCTGTAGAAGTGTCTCTGTAGAACTCAGTGGGTCAAATATAGCTCTGATTGTCTGTGAAGAATTTTGCTTTTGCTTTTTACTATTTTAACAAATGAAATCATGCTAAGTGACAGTTGAGAATTAATTCATGATTAGGCTTTAACTAAATCTAAAACCCAGGCAATCTGTGAACTTGTATAAACACACACACACACCCACACACACACACACACCCACACACACACACACTCATCCAGTGTTTCTTTGTCCTAATTGTACCTTTTCCAGCAATCAAAAAAGAAGGATAGGTCTCGTCCGCAGAGTTCAGGTGGCTTTGGGCTTCTTCCACCTCCTCCTGGGGGCAAGTTAGCCCCACCCCCTTCATCCAGATCTACCAATCATAACACACAACCGTCTGCAGGAGGAAGTGACACTGGTAGGTAATTGTAACGCTACACTACGAAAAGCAGGAGAGGTCATGCCTCTACTGTAATTTCAGCCAGTCTCGTGTTTTGTTTGTCTCATAATTTGGAAATAAATACATCATGATCTCGACAGAAGAAGCTCTGTTATCCTGTAATCACAAAATAATGATTCCATTATCACGAGAAAGCAATTTAATAGCTTGTTATATCAAGATCCCACAATAATATTATGTATGCCAAGATTGCAAAAAGTTGGAAAAAAAGGGGTAGCATAGCCTTGTACTCACCACTGTTACTGTAGAGAGAGTGCACCTAAGCACTCTGCTGGAAGCAGCTCAGCCCAATCTTAAAGCTTGGGTAGGCAAAATCTGTGCAACCTATGCAAAACCTTCCGCCTCTCTCTCTGCTGCTTCGTATCACTAAGCTAAGCCGCTCCATATGAGCGCCATGGCATCGAACATAATGAGCCCGAAGCTCCGTGTTGCTTTGTACTATACTCTGCTTTAGGCAAAGGAGGTATTGGAAATGTATCACAAGTTGCTGATATTTTGGTAGGATTTTCCATCATTGAATCAGGCTTTCACCATCTGAAGGGATGTGTACCCGCGTCTGCATTTGTAGAACAGCCAATACAAATGCACCATCTCTCTGAAATAACCTGCGATTGGCCAAAGTCTCCTGCCACGGGCTAGATTTTCTGAAACCTGAAAACAGAGCCAGGAGGAGGGGCTGAAGTAGAGGTTTGCTCTCAGACCACTTGAATTACAATACGCTGAATGGTTATTATAGATTTTTAGCCCAGTGACGCCAAAAAAATACTGCCTAACTCACCTTTAACTCAATTGTCAAAATCAGTTTTTCGGAAGTCTAAACAAAGGTTAAAGTTAAACAGTATTACCCCAGGAATCTATTGCATTGTAGCTTTACTTCCATGTTCAACTTGCAGGTTGTTTTAGATCGATGCAGCTGTTTAATTTATAGTGGGACGTAGAGTGTGACCTGGCTATGGCACCTCAGAAGTCATACAGAATGAAAATCCATGTAAATGGTCAGTTAAAGCGGAGGAAAGTTATTTCGTTGTTGAAAGCTTGTATTTCCTTGGCCGCACTGGGGGCTGTTTCCAGTGGAGCACTTGTATCCACAGTCTTTACAATGAAAGTGTTGAGTGCAATGTTTTTGCTGACTTATAGGTATACTAGCCAAAACTATGACAGATAGACTCCAGTTGTAAAATACTGGAATTTTCCTTTTAAAAAGCGATTTTGGCCCTGTCCTCTGTGGCCCTCTGTAGTAGGCTATAGATGCTTCTACACTTAATCACATTTTATCACGATTTATCTCACAAAACCTAAAAGCCATAGCAGTTTCATGTGCTGAGGTTTGTCTCTGAGACTTCAGCAGCCACCTGAATACATTGGAGGTGAATGGAAATTTGGTTGTGGTGCTCAAAGCATTGAAAACATTCGAAAAATTCAGCAGCAATTTGTCTTTCCAGAAATGATTTTCCAATTTCTCAACTGCAAACAGTTTTCAGGGGAACTACTCTCTACCAAAGAAATAAATAATAAGAATTATCCAGAGTATATGGGAGACTATTTGTGGAAAGACTCATTGCTTTTCAGTTTCAAATGTAACTGTTCAATGCTTTAAGCAGCACAAATGAAATTCCATTCACCTCCATTGTGTTTGATTGGTGGCAGAGATCGATATCTCAAAATCACAGCATATAATATTGAAATAATAATATGGTTAGACACCACTAGGGTAAGTGGGACAATACTGTATGTTCATTTGTCATTTGGGTGAACCGACCGTTTAGCAAAATACAATTTTCAGACTTCATAGCAGGTGAAATTATTTGTAAGATAGAGATTTTCTTGTGTATTGGTGGAATTTACAAGGAATTTATTGAAATCCTACCTAAGACTGATTAGAAACAAACGATCACATCAGAAATCTTTTTTTTTTTTTTTACTTTTTCAGAGGTGCATTATGTTTCTGTTTTTATTTTTTTTAACCACCAGGTTGTTTGCTAGACCTGGACAGCAGTAACTCCAACTCAGCGGCTCCATCCAACTCCGCCACCACAGCCAGCTCTGACCTGTGGGGAGACTTTGACTCCATATCCCCAAAGTGAGGAAAGATTGGTTTTGTTTTTCTCCCTCTTGTCTCTCTGTAAATTTATGCAGAACTTTTTGCAACTTTGTTTTCCCCGTTATGGGGTCCTGTATCTCTCCCTGCCAAGCAGGGTAGCCCCGTGTTCTAGTTTGTTTTATTCTAGCTCCGTTCCTCATGACTTTTGTTCTTAGCCAGACCCCACAGTCCAGTCTTAATTGGAAATATGTAAAACTATAGGCCATCTCCACCAACTCATCACACGCTCCATCCCCATCCTTCTTGGAGATCCTCTTCCCTCTCTCCTTCTATATACCCACTCTCTAGTTCCCACTCTCCTGTTTGAATTCTGCCTTTGCCCTTTTTCTCCTCCTCTATGTTTTATTTGCTCATTTCTATTGTAAAGTATACATAATAGAAATATAATCAAGGGAGACATAATCATAAACATCTAATGATGAAATCTCTAATCTAATGAATTTTATGTACAGAGAATATTTATTTTAAATGTATATATTGTCAGTAGTTTGTAATTAGTTTAATTGGTGTCACCTGTATGTACTGTAGCTTATTTTTCTCCAAGTCTCCAGCAATGGGACTGACTATATGCACTGACTGGCAGTCTAGACTGTCTATGTAGTTAGTAATGCATAAAGTCTGCATTTAACGCAGGGATTGTTGTCATAGTGAAGTTTACCACAAAAGGATTTTACTTGAAAGAAATCTGTTAAGCTGTAGCTGATTTACAGAATAGTTGTGCTCTCTAGCATGCTCTAGTGGGCTTTTGTGGCTCTACAGCATTATTTTGAAAGAGATGTCAAATTGAGCTGCAGCTGTTGAACACATATTTCAGTGGGCATGGGTCCTGGGCACTGTGTGCATTGTTTTAACTGTAAATCAGTACAAAGAGAAAGGGCAGTTGGATGTGACAGGGTGTTAGCAAAAGAAAGAGAGGCAACAAGTGCTTTTATCTTTGCCTCGAGGGGAAACAGAGATTTAGTCATCTCTAGTCTGTACAGTTGTTAAAGCTGTGACTGGTGAGTCATTTAGGTAATGACCTCTCTCCTGCTCAATGAATAGGTCTGTTTCTGAACTGTCCCGTCAGTCTGGGGAGAGCTTCAGCTCCTTAATTCTTTATGGGAAGGTGATCAGGTCGTAGACCTCACCCGCAGCATGTTGTACTGTGCAAACGAGTTTTAACTGTGAACTTCAATTCCACGTTAAGATGTAATGTTATTAATGGTATTCTGATGCAGACAAATGCAACGTGGGACCAAGCTAGTCTGTGTTTGATGCAGTGTTTTGTTGTGATATTGTTGTGTACCGAGAGATGGATTATGTTGCACTGATATCACGTGTGCTGTGATAATGGATGTTGATTGGAACACACAGAGATTGTGTGAGTATAAAGCCCTAACAATGTTTGTCAGTGTTTGTTTACTGTTTAAATTATATGCATCTCTCCCAAATGTTGCTTGTTATTCAAACTGTATATGTGTATGGAAATGTATATGGAAATGAATATGCAAAGAAAAACATAAAGATATCACTCAGTGACCATAACTTTCATTTGTTGTTTTTTTTCTCCTGAATAAACAGAGTGAAAAAGAACAAATCAATAAACAAACAACTCATGAACAAATGTAGTTATATATTTTTTGGATACAATAATGCACATAATACTGGATTGTCAATGAGTACCATACAATCCACAACAGAGTGGGTCTTTCTTTGTACAATGAAATGACTCAGTGCTGCTATAGGCCCATTACTACAGTACTTTAAATGGGTCGTAAACCATGGAAGACATGATCTGTGTCCAACAACACACATGAAATGAGCACACCTTCAATATTCGCACACTAAGACTAATAGATAAACATAGATATGACTCAGCACACTTGTGTGTGTGTGTGTGTGTGTGTGTGTGAGAAAGAGAAAGAAAGAGACCCCCAGGTGTTGAGTGGTGGATTTATGGTGTTATGCGTTGTTTTTATGACTGGTTTGTGTCTCAGGGGCTCTATCCTCATCAGCGGCCACATCGCCATCCTGGGCCCATCAGGCCTTGTTTGCCCAGGTTTTGGGGTTGCTACGGCGATTGAGACAACGTTTTCTATAAGATGACCTCTCAACACGCCTGGGCCACCCGGACAACTCTCTGCACAGTTCAGCTGTAATGTGCAAAAGACAGATATTTCTGTAAACGCATGATCCCGTACCCACATCAACATCATTCTTTGTTTTACTTGTAGAGTGTCTCACCTTTCAGATACTCATCCTGTTGGCACACAGTCCTCATACAGATTTCCTTGTTGATCACATAGACACGAGGAAGGCTGCATCAGAAACAGGATGAAATTAGCATCATGAGTACTGTAAAAGAGCTGTAGTGATACAGTCTGACCTGGTGTGACAGGCTGCAACTAACTAAAACATTATGAGACTGATCTTACCAGCAGTGGAATGTAACGTTGAGGTACTTGTACTTGTACTCTGTATTTCCATTTTTCTGCAAATACTTTTACTCCACTACATTTATCTGATGTTTGTAGTTATTGTTGCTTTGCAGATTAAGATTTTACACACAAACCATTATCAGTTTATGATGACTTGGTGCATCAGTAATATTAATACAAAACACTGACAGGGGCTGCATAATGAGTGACTTTTACATATGATATACTATAAGTACATTTTGCTGATAATGCTAATATGCTTTGAAATTATTTATTCAGTCAGCTTCTTATTATGAGCAATAGAGTCTGACATGAACACACAGTTTTCTGCCAGTCAGAACAGTTTTGGTTGTTTCACATGAGAGATTTCTGTATTTCTGCTTTTGCCTCTGCTCATCTCACTGTTTCTAAGTGAGTGACAGTTCAGTTGTAAAAAGGTGATGTCACATACTTCTGTGCACCAATCAGAGTTGAGTTACATTTGAAATCAAAATCTGATGACAGTTGAGGTTTGCACGGTTAAGCTGAGATGCCACTGTCGATCAAATTTGATCAAACCAGACCCACATAGTCCTGATGAAGCAGATCAGTGTTAAATTCTTAACAAATAAACTTCTGATCTCTGCAATACTCCATGTGTGTTCAAGAAACAGTCATGGATGATGCTGCACCAAGACCCTCACTGCTAACGTATAAAAGTCATTCTGTGAGTAAATTGCTAAATTAGAAGTGATGTTCTGCGGGAAAATTACAGATCACCTGTAGAGACAGAGACCACCAATACATCTCTTGATGGGCCGGTGAACCGAGTACATCCTGGTGCAAGGATACATCTCCTCCCTACAGTCTGCAGAGACAGAAGAAACAAGACATATTGAAATTGTATCAGTCACAACGACAAGATGAAGCCCAGTTCACGGGGCCTCCCGAGAGGCAGTTCAGAGGTCATCTTCAGTCTGCTGACACTCACTGGTTGGCAAGGTGCCTCCAGGTGCCTCAGTGATCTCTAGAAACGAGGAGAGAAAACACGATCAGATTGGGAAAACATTTTACCAGTGACCCATTGCAATGACTCAGACGGACAGATATCATGCAACATAACTCGTCCTGGTCTAAAGTGTGACTTATGAGGTGAAGAGCATTACCAGACTGCTGGGCTTGGGCTATAGCTGTGAGCGCTGTGGAACACAAACCACATGAGGGGAGTGTTTAGCAGCATAAAAACAAACACACAGCGACTCAACCATAATTAAACAAGATGATTTGTGTGTTCTGTTTGGCAGTGTTACCATGGAAACTGCACAGGAGCAGGACCACTGGAAGGCTGCCCATTCCTTCAACTTGTAAGAGGTAAACTTTACGAGCTGGAGGAAACTGAAGAGGAAAAGAGTCAGGGTGATTTCACAGAGTGGAACTGTTCAATATCTTCGCTCAAGATTTTTGTGCTGTTTATGTTTCCTTTAATCTCCTTGCATATAATTACTCCAAGTCGCTGTAATGTTTTCCCTAAAGTTTTGCTCCAGCTAAAAACACAGAGAGTAGTGCTGTGTTTTGGATAACAGTTATATAAGAGTGCCTGATGTCATTTTGCTGTGGAATAATCTGCTCTACAGTATATTCTTGTATACTTTGGACTGCTTGTAAACAGCTCGATAAAGCAGCAGCAGAGCAACTGTATAAAAAAAGTTTTAAATGACACTTTGTACCCTTGAAAATGTGTTTTTCTTCTTCTCCTCACTCCTTTTCTTACTCTTTCTCCTTCCCTCTTTTCTCTCCCGCCCTGCATCATTCCTCTCGTGATGTGTCAGTGTAACTTTAGAGTCCAAGACGTGAGTTCTCACAAAAGAATGTGTTTTTTTGTGCCCTATTTGAGCACCCCTCCTCTGTTACAGTCACACATTCTTTTCCAGCTTTCTTTTCATAGAACATATCACTGCTTTCCAACTGTACGATCATCACTAGTCCCTCTGAGTGTGACGTTTTTGTCACAAGTTGTGTCTTTTCTGCTCCGATAATCCCAGAGTCATACATTTGCAATTACTGAATTGAAAACTGGATTGTCCTGGTTTAGGTTTCAGTACATGCCTCCCTTATGTTGATCTGTTTGTGAGAGTGACATGTTTTTCACTGCTTGTACTTACAGAACTCTGTATGCAACCACACATCACATAACTATAAAATATAAATTCAGAAGCGAATCAGTTAATCAGCCAAGAATTCACTCTTTGCATCTAATCAATAGGAAATATTCTTCCATTAATGTCTTTGGGTGTGAGATATTCTGTGTGTGCAGATGCTCCTCTGTGTATTTCCTACAGTATGTGTTAAAATCAGGTGAAAAAGAAGCAGAATTAACTCGTACTCACAACTTTTGCTGTCGTCCACAACTGCTTTAGTTTTATGAATCTTTTGTCTTCTCTTCTTTCCCCTCCTTCCCTCTCCTTCTCCCTCCTCCTCCTCCTCCCTCTGTCCTCCTAACCATCAGAGTTTTCTTGCTTTTCACTTTTTTTCCTGCCACAATCTGGTAAGAGATTAAGCATGCTGCTAAAATCTCATGTATTTCATGTGAAGCGTTTTCCCCTTTGACTCCCTTCACACACACCGTTTTATTGGTCATCTAGAGCAGACATTTTATTAGACAGATATACAGTTCCAGTATTTTAGTGTCTCAGTGTCTCATCACCACAAAAAGCATTTGTTGTACATTAAAAAGGCTCCATTCAGTTTGTAAAGGCACACAAGTGACAGAGGAGCTTGTAGATTTTTCTGAGCCTCAGCAAGTCATGTTTCTCCTGGACTCTGCTTGGATTTGTTGTCATATTAGTGGAGAAAATGAAATAATGAAGTAATTGAAAGACACAAATGAACAGAGGCATCCAACCACAGAGGGCCTAAAAATGTGATGTTTGCGCTACGTTATATAACCAGCAGGCGGAGCAGTGCACATAGAGTATGGTCTTTTGGCCTCTACATACCGTACAATCAGTCAAAAAAATTGACAGAACAGTTAATTCTATCAAGTGAGTTAAACCCTGTCTTTGCTTTTTTCTTTGATTAATGTGAGTTAAACAGAAGTGACTAATAATAGAAAATTAGACACTCTAAACCAGGTTATCTCTGCAGTAATAATCAGCGACAGTCCCATGTTTTAAACATGTGTTCCACATCCCCAAGTCATGTGTTGCACATCCTGAACATGTATGTTCTCCATGTCAACTGCAGTTAATTAATGAATTAATTATAAATGAATTGTTAATTAATTTACTGCTGAAATGATATGTTGATTAATCGATTAGTCAATCAATAGAAAATTCCTAAAAATGTTAATAATCTGATCAGTTTTATATCATTGTAAACTCAGTATCTTTGGGTTTTGAACTGGTGGTCTGACAGAAAGAGACATTTGAAGGTCACCTTGGGGCAAAGGAAATTGTGATGGGTATGTTTTACTATTTTCTGTCTTAAATAGAGTAAACTATTAATCAATTAATTGAAAAATATACAAATACAAACAAAGTACAAACATAGTAATTGAAGGAGAAAATAATCATTAGTTGCAGCCCTAGTTTCATTTATTGCCACGGGACTAAATCTAGCTTGGTTTGTTCTAATTTTGAGAATGTATATCTTCAAGGGAAGTGGTTAAAGAATATGAAATGTAAGAGACCTTCACAGGCTCCTTTGAAAAGAGGCTGTCATAAGTATGTGATTTTTTAGCATCTTTATTTATGCTTTATTTATTCCTGTGAGTGGTTTTGGAGCATTTTGGTGCATTAACAGGCGATGCCTTCAATAAGATATTAAATTAAATAAGCATAAAATTAAGTTCCACTTAGTACATTTTTCCTCAAACATATTTGCTCAGCTGACCTATTTAGAAAAAAGGCATCACCATGTGGAGCCCAAGAGACTTTGCGATCCATGATCACAAGCCCAATGTACTTATACTCTGTCACCAGCTTAGTCTGCTCACCTTTGTTGTCTAGACTAAAATAGATGTGGCATAATTACTTGCAAAATGACAACTTTGCAACATATTAAATCTCACACAATTGAATTCACTGATGAACTTCAACCACTGGAATTTAAGGGATTTTAATACACTTTGTAAACAGTTTATGTTTACATGTATATATAATTGAATATCTGTCATCCCACAGTTCCTTAATTATCAGTTTACTTAAGCTATCCTTAAAATATCCCAAGTTCTTATCTGTGTAAAAATGAAAGAGACCATCAAGGCTGTGGTTTCTGACCCTTTGTCTCAGAGGCTCTTTGTGTTGAAAAGATGCTTTTCATTGGGACCATTACAGCTGCATTGGGAGGGAAACTTGACTCTGCAGGCTTTCATGGACTTGACTAATATAAATATTGCTACACATACCCCTGAAGTCACAGACAACAAAACTCTCACTGGCTCTCATCCTATGGTAGGCCTAGTCAGATCAAGAGGGAGACACTCATCATCCCCTCGACATATCGGGGCTACACAAACTCTAGGGTGAGTGCCTGTGGGATGCCCCTAACAAGGTCGACTGGGCGAGGCCGATGACAGCTTGACAGATGGAGGCAGTGTAAGCAAAAGAGAGGAGGAGAGGAGCCAAGGGGGACTATCAATCCTTTGAACACATCAACCTGCCACTCTGCCCACACTGCTCCAGCGTGAGGGGAAAGTAGAGCCTAGAGAGGCAGAGAAGAAGAAAGAGAGGAAAGGTAAGAGAGGAGTAGAGTAGTCAGGTGGTGAGGGAGCCAGAAAGTAACGCAGAATGGTTAAGGCATGGTTAACATGCCAGATAGTAAACACATGATAATCTCTTGACTTGTTTATTAGTTGGACGGCATTGCATGAGGCATACCAGCTCTACAATACATACTCTCTCACTGACCTCCTTTTCACCCCAGCACACTCCTCCCTCACTCTACTTCTCTCTTACTGTCTCTGCAACTGATACATTTTTCATGTACTGTTTCCAATGCAAGAAAACACACACACACACACACACACACACACATTTTTTGTCTTTCTATACTCATTAACATTATGCATTCCCTGGCCCCTAACCCTAACATTAACCATCGCAACTAAATGCCTAAACTCAACCCTTACCTTAACCCTATAGTCTGACCCTCTCTTAACCTACCCTAAAACCTTAAAACCAAGTCTTAACCTTCAAACAGTCCACTGAAGTAGTAAGGACCAGTCAAAATGTCCTCACTGTGATGGTTTAAAACTCACAAAGATAGCTATAAAAGCACACTGACACACACACTCAGGGCAGCAAATGAGCTCTGCCATTAGCACATTGCGATTCTCAGTAAATGCTCACTCATGACATACGACAAACTAGATCCAGTGTTGCTTCTCACTCTGAGACTCTTCTAGTGAATCAATAGCATCACTCTCAATCCTGTTTAAGCAATTATAGTAGTTGAACCTTAACAAGCAGCCAGGTGACAGAGAAAGCTGGGGGTGTAGGGTAATAATTTGGTCATGATGACCCAAGTGTTTTACTTCACTGCAGGGATATATTTCAGACATTTGGCCATATGGACTCTTTATCTGCTCCACTCTGGCCATCAATCTGGCTCTTATATCAGTGTCTGTTTTTGCAGCTATCATTCTCACGACATGTGACATCTTTTATCAGAGATCTGTCTAAATATCTGTTACGTATAACATAATTTTCCAGCTGTCGCCGTATCCTTCATCCATACGGCCTGTGGTAATATGTGTTAAAAGATAAATATTTGTATTAAAGGACACAAAACTCTCTTCTAAATACAGAAACAAGGTAACGTATGTAAGATATAAAATGTCAATTTTGAAGATGCTTTATGAACAGTGAATGTGACACCATGCAGACCTTCACAAAGTTTAAACTTTTGTGCCAAAGTGAGCTTCATTCAATACTGGTAGCATGAAATCTGAATCTTGCTGACATTACGAATCTAAATCCGATGTTCTAGGGTTTCTAGATTTGGGAGTATGCCTTTCATGTTCACAAACATTTAAAGGTCTGTCGTGACTTGGAAGTACAAACATGATTTAAGAAGTAAAATGAGCTGCACCTCCCTGAGAGGTCCACATGTATAGCTGTCCTTGTTTCTCCTGTTTTCATCATCCCTGCTATCTGTCCTGATGGACCTCGAACAGATTTGCACCTCGATCAGCACCTTTGTGTTGGCACTCTATTGTCTCTGTGGTCCGTGCCATGTGTTTCCATTTGTCAGGCTGTGGTCCTTCATTAACTCCCCATCCGAGTGTCACATGAGCCTTGTTCCTCCGTTTCCCAGAAAACAGTGCATCCCAAACAGTCGTTACTAAAGGAGTGTTTTAATGTAAACAAACTGTACTATAGGACACAGCAAAAGAAAAAAATCTTGGTTCATGTTACCAGTGATCTGAGAAGGGAAAGGTCCAGGGAGAGTGAATGAAAGGGAGACAGCCGCCAAAGGTTGCACAAAGTAGATGTGACCACAGAAGCAAAGATGAAAGGGAATGACAAGACCCAAGTGGCATGAGAGGAGAAATGCAAGGGAAAAGGAGGATAAAGCAAGGGGGTCGGAGATAAAACGAGAGCAGAGACGTGGGAGTTAACAGGCAAGATGGGTCAAAGTGTTCCATCAGATTGTGCTGTTACAGGCCTGCGGGCGCCAAGGCAGCCTGCCTTTTGCATTTGGAGGGCTGTGGTGTGCAGATAGTCAGAGGGAGGTGATGATGTGCATGTTGTGTAAATTGATGGGTGTGGGGTCTATTTATAAATCCATCTGGAGTGGTCCTCAGCAGGGGTTAGCACAGGCCCTACTGACATTTACACACAAGCGCCCTGCACATTAGCAGCTTGCTACCAACAGGGATCCACTCCAAATTGAAACTGAGATATTGTGCAAACTGCAACGTGAAAGTTAAAACTGAGGATTAAATTTTCTGTGATGCATTTTTCCATTTACTTATTGCAGTGGCAGTATTAATTTCAAACTGCCATGTCTGTAGATTTCATGTGAGGTCTGTTTTACATCATGTATCCAAATACAGTATAATATATTATATTATAAAAGTCGTTTTAGCTTTAAAATAATTGGCAGTGTGAATAAATATTATGCTTTCCTGCTGCAGGGAGTATGCCTGAGGTTTGCGTCACACAAACTTCGAAGTAGATCATGCTGGTATCAATATCAGGTTGTATTGTTCAGTCCAATTTTAGATGTGGTTCTTGTGTCCAACAGCACCTGTTGGAGGAGAACATACTGTACACCAACCACATGTGTCTGATTTATATGTGGCCTTTCAAGCCAATATTACAAAATTATTAAATTATCATTATTAAAGCATTACTTAATAATTTATTCGCACAAGTTTTGCATATTAATAAGTGTATTATTGCCTTAATGAGTTTAAGATTCTTTTCTTTAGTTTAGCTTTGAAAGATTGAAATGTCTCCTGATCCCCTCCTGTCCTGCATCAGAAGAACTGATATTTTATTCCAGAAAGATCAGGGAGGTCAGGTCATCCTGAGGTCAGGTTGGGTGGGGGCTGGAAGTGACAATAGCAGTGGAGTGACAGTGGGGGTTGTTCCCTACAGTACAGTATTTTGGCATTTTCAGAGGTTCAGCTCTAGATTTACAATTGTATGTGAATCAAGACACAGCAAGCTGTCTCGTCTTGAAGCACCGTTCTAAAATGCCATTCATCTTAATTGTGTAATAAGATACAAATTTGTAGTTTTGCACCATTTAAATAAAACCGACTTAATATGAGACCGTATGTGTAACTCATGAACTGAATCTCTTGAGAAGTAGGTAAGGTAAATACAAGGAGTTTATTTTATTTAGACAACAATTCCAATATTTTTAGGCACCATAATACAGCTTGTAGTTTCAAACTTTTCTTGTATTATTTATAGACTCTTTTCAATAAGACACACATACATACACATATATACACACACTCACACTGGAAAATATACAACAGTGGAAGTGGTACTTTAGGATATTTATAAAAAAATATGGAAAATACAACACCTTAGAGTGTATAGATTTGTATTAGATTTAAATCTATAATCATACACAAAAATACATTGCAGCATAATGTCAAACATATATGTATTCATTAAAAAACACTGTCTTGAAACTATTTTAAAAAAGCTTATCTCTCCCCTCTTCCTTCCCTCACCAGCTCTTCTGCTACCGCTCCTCCCTCTCTCATTTTTCTGGCCTCCCTCTCTGCCTCCTCTGCCTTCCTCCTCTCCTCTCTCTCTGTCTCCATCAGCCATGGCCCTCCCAGGTAGCTCAGGATCTCCTCTGGGCTTCCTCTGTGTTTGGGCTCAGGGTGGAGCAGCTCCTTGAAAAGAGTCATCACTAGTGGGCTGAGGCCCTCAAATTGTAGAGGTAGAGGGTTGTCCCTTTGGTTTTCCTTCATGATTGTGTAACTTTCCTCCTCATTCCTCCACTCACCATCCCTGATCTTCTCCTCCTTTTCAGCCTCACAGTCAAACCACACTTTGTATCTACGGTAGCTATGGTCATCATGGGTGCTCTCCTCCCAGGGGAAGCAGCCAGTTAAGAGGCAGTAGACGAGTACACCAAGGGCCCAGCTGTCAATACAGGGCTCCACTCTTACCCAAATGTCCTCCATCTCCTTTTCAGTCCCATCGCACTCCCTCCTCTCCCATTCCTTCTCAGCCACCTTAACAGGTTCCACCTCAGGCGTACAGAAGGGCGACTCGTACCAGACAGCACGGACAGTGGAGCCGATGGCCCGGGCGAGGCCAAAGTCACCCAGTTTGACCCAGCGACAGGAACTGTCACACAGGAAGATATTCTCAGGTTTGATGTCACGGTGGACGAAGCCCAGGGAGTGGAGATGTGTAACAGCACCGCTCAGCTGGGACATCACCCTCTGAACACACTCTTCATCCACCCCGACCTGAGACAGAAAGACAGTCTGCATCAGTACTGCCTCAACAACAGAAAACATACTCTCTATTACTTATAGCACAACATTTCATATTAGATGACAGATGAAAATTAGGTGAAGTCTGGTTAGAACACTACATTGTTGGCACAAAGACAAACAAAATCTGCATCACCAGAATGGTTGGTGACGCTCTTGGAAACCCCTGCTTTACTTCATGTACTCCCACTTCATTCAGTGAGAGCAGGGTGCCCTTATTCTTATCTGTACTCTATTATGTTACTGGCAGCAACACAGACACAGAAGAGGGCAAGCTGGAGGCTTTTATCAAGCATGTCTCAAAAGCACATGGTCAGCAGTTTCCATGAAATTCCTACGAGAAAGCTACACTGCAGACATAAAGTACAAGCCTTTTGAACTGTTGCAGCACTGCATTTGATCCAGATGTGTCTGTCATGCAGATGTCAGTCTACAACCTTGTCTTCTTGAAATTACATCTATATGCTGCTTATTTGTTTTGCTGCTTGGATTATGTTCACAGGGAACATCCTGTGCAGGAAGTGTTGTTCTTTTTGCTACGAAGGCATTTTGGTTAAGGTTAGGGAAAGATTGTGGTTTCGATTAAATGCTAAACAGGTTCTTTCTCCTGTTGACTGTTTCAGTATCGAAACCAAGACCGCAATCTTTCCCTAACCTTGACCAAGTGCTTTGAGTTTTAAATATAACCACAAAAAAGATACATTAATTGAAAACATTTCCTCATTATGACAAAACATGGCATTACGTTTTTGTTCCAAATTAGTTGGATATAAATGTAATTTCTAGGAGACAAACTAACATTCATGCACACTTTTATTATGCTGAAACTAGGGGAAACACCCTCAGTGCTTCATTTTCAAGTAAAAGTATGTTAGGCTAGACATACCATGCAGGGCAGTAACAGCACGTTTCATTTCGCAAATCAGCCAAACTGACCTCTGACACTATCACACTGTAGAGGTCACCGTATAGACCAGCTTGCTGGGCAAAGACATAGTAGGAAGGTGTGGAAAAGAAGATGCCAAGGGCCCGTGTCAGAGAAGGATGGGTGCAGTAAGAAAGGGAGAGATTGTATTCACGCAGGAAAGAGGTGAGCGAGGTAGACTGACGAGGGAAGAACTTCAGAGCCATAGGGGTTCCTGAAGGGAATGAAGCAAGACAACATGTGTTGAATACAACATCTAATCCGCTTTAGTCAAAAAGCTGTTTGTTGTTGCTGATATGGACATGATATGTGTCTGAAATAAAGTTAAATTGAAAGAGCTGTCATCATTGATGGAAAGCGAGTGTTGTCCATCATTGACACTGTGAACAAATATAACTTCCCCTTTGGGGCGACTTTGTTACACAGCCACACCCCAGTTGCAGCAACTCTATCTCAGAGAATGTACCAAAGCACTTCATTACAGCAACAGTAGCTCAAAAGGTTAAGAGAACACTATCAAAAGACAGATCTGTCCTCACGTTACTGCAGCGCTGACCCCACCGGATATGTGTACTTTCTTCATTAGACAGAAACCTGAGCCTGAGATAAATGTGCTGCAGTGGAGATATACCATTTCACCCATTACAGATCACGCAGTAGGAGTTTAAAAGCATAATCAAAACTTTTCATTAAATATATTAGCAATAGGAAATTTGAATGTGAATTTCATACACTCTTGCAGACTGATTCAGCTGAGATGTAACAGTCTCAGGCTGTCTTGACCTTTAACCTTGAGTCTTGCACTAACCTCTCTTTTTGTGTATAGCTAACATGACCTTTCCGTAGGATCCCTCTCCCAGGAGCTTTACCACCTGGAAGTGTTCGGATACCTTCAGACTGGGCATGGACTGCGATGACAGGAAACATCGCTCGTCAAGTTCCTGAGCTGCTGCAGCCTGGGCACACACATGCACACAGGCACAATCATAAATACATTTTCAGTGTCGTTACATGATGCCTACAGATGATGACTGGTTCAGTGGCGTCAAGAGAAAGGAGATCCACAGCTTGACCGGCATGTGTTGATGTTAGCGATAGATAACTTCACAGAATGAAGTCTGAATCTGAGGCCGAACATGTTGACGTGATACCTGAACCTGCTACTTTAAAAAGGAGCTTGTAACTTGAATTCTAATATATCTCATTAGCTGCAATAACAATATGTTACTAATACTATTCTCACGATACAAGGGCGTTTTGTGGTTTTCTGACAGTTCATTAATTTCGTTGCTTGCAAACTCCTACTACCCACATGCTATCCCAGCATGCATCTGTCAGAAATTAGTGGAACATATTGTGTGTATGTTATCACTTTCTGCAGATCTGGCATGATCTCCATTGTCCTATGGACGGAATGAACTTCGGACGTCAACGTGATGTCTTATCAGGGCGATCAGAACATTTGGCGCTGTCATTCATTTTACACCGTCATTCACTGTTTTCGTGAAGTCACATCTATGATGACTTCCTTTGAAGTAGATCCCCTGCCACATACCCCAGCAAATTAGGAAGGCTGTGAACAGTTACCACACACAGCTTAACACAAAAGATAAAGCGATGGTAGGAGGATAACAGATTTTTACTTTTGACCTTCCAAAAGTGTTGCGTAACTGAGCTTAGTGGGCAACACATTCATTTTGATTAAACTACACCTGTTACGTCCCTGCAAACAAATGTAACATTTCTGGTGGTTATTGCACTAAAATCAATCAATTAGTCTGGTTTGGATTAAGATAATAAACCTGATTATGATCATTTAAATTTTCCAATAAATCTCTGATGGTGATGAGATAAAACGGTGCCATGTGTAAGATTTATTTTTGCATTATGCCATGACAGCGTCTTAAAAAATGGATGGATCTCAGTTATGAGTTGCTGCTTGGCAGGCAAATGCATCTGATGTGCAGCCAAAAATAAGACTACAGGTTTCAGCCAGTCTGAGAGTGCTGCTTGGCACAGGTGTTACCAAGACAGCTCTATTTTAAATGCTGGGCTGCTTCAAGTGTATAGATTGATGCTGCTGAACTGATGCAAGGAAAGTCAAATGGAAACATCACGTTTCTTCAGGAAATCCTATGGTAAATAGTAATGTATCAACTTATATGCAAAGTCTATGCCTTTTCACAGTTTTGAAGTCAAAGCACAGTGTTAAATTCCTGAATTCAAATCTCAGCCGGGTTCCGTTCACAGAGTTGTTAACACATGTTTGGGTTATCACATTATTACATTCTTCGGCTGCTCCTCATTGCACTCATGCCAAAATGAAAGGAATATAATTTATTACGTCTTTCAAATTGCTTGCAACTGAGTTTTATCCAGGTCACAGTTTGACTTTGTGATTTAGTGGCTCTGATACATTAATCATCACAAATGCATCTGAAACATTTATTGCATCAGCAGCACCCTGATATTTGTCCTTGTAAACTGAGGTGATTATTAATCAACCCCCTATTAGTAAATGTCTGGCATAAAGCAACATGTGGTCTGAGATTTTAATAAGTGCTCTGCAGGAGCTAACTTCATTAACAAATTTGAAGTTCTGTACAAGTGCTCAACCTTACAAGCTGAAAATCCTCTCAATGACATTGTCTATCATACCTTTTCAGCCTCAGAGTCATTTTGCAATAAAAAGCCGGCAATGCATTTGTGCCATGCCTACATGTCATCTCATGATATAGCTGCAAAAACACATTTGTAATATGATATAAATGCCCCCAATCATTTGCACATACAGGAAATAATTGCATTTATGCATGTTGTTTTTGTTTGTTTAACTCATAAGGCTGTCATTTAAGTGTGCATGTAACATTTTGCTGCTGATGTATCTTCACAGGAATAAAGTGCAATACTTACCGTCATTTTCTGCTCAGTTGGTTGATCTCTGTTCACTTTGTCTCGGCTCTTTTCAGCATCTAAAGACTTAAACTCCTGGCAAGCTGCTGCCACTGCAACTAGCTACTGTTCTGTGCTGGAGCTCAACTGTATATCCTCGGCTAGACTGATGAATTGAAGTGAATATTTTTGCCTTTGCTTCGTGGTTCCATGCAGTAGCACAGCAGCTTTATAGAGGAGGCTCATAGATGTTTACTAGAGACCTGGATATTGACTGTGTGCTTCTTCCCAGGAGACACACACACACACTGAACTCTCTCCCTCTCTTTTCCTACTCTTGTGCCAGCTCTCTCTCTCTGTTATGCTGGCAAATACGCGTGAACCAGCTACAAGGCATGTCAAACCTCTCCCTCTCTCCCATGTGCCACCCCCTCTCCCCCACTACACAGCAGTGTTAATATTCTAACATTTCCAATCTGTCAGTCAGCCTGACCACATTAACCCATCGCTCTCCTACCTCCCGTCTCCTCAGCTGTCACTCACTTTCTGCCCAAATATACCCCCCCTCCCCCTTCTCTTTCCATGTCTCTGTCTCTTTCTCACCCTCTCAGTCAGTCTGAGTCAGTGAATTCCCCCCACAGTGTAGGATTCTTCATTTAATCAACAGGTATGCTGGAATGATCGGAACAGGCCAACAAGCTGTACCCGTGATCCCTGAATCCTACTGGGATTACAGAGTACAGTTAAGCATGCCGCCTGTGGACCCTTATATTGTCTTATAATATTGCTGTCCTTTCTTCTTGTGCTGCCCTTCATTCATGTTGAACTCTGCAGTAGGCATAATAATGTAGTTTGAAATATATCAAATCCATTTAATTTCCCCATAACATCCTCCATCCTCTTGAGTCTACAGTGACGAACATCTTCAAGGTTTTCATCTGTTATTTTTATTATCATCTGCCAAACTATTCCCCCTCATCTCACTCTTCCACTCTCTTGTCATGAAACCCATCTCCCTTTATCTCTTCCCAAGTGCATATTATGGCCTACCATCACAGACTGACAAAGCTAACAGCTGAAACCTTGCCTTGCAAAACACCTTCTCTCTGTGCTTTGCTGTCTACATGCCAGCTCTGTTTCCTACTTAGCGCCAGCTGCAGGTCAGACCTCTTCTCCATCTACCATGGCCTCGACACCCTCCTCTTCTTTCTGTCCACTCAAATAGATTTCCCTTGGTACTACATGCTACAGGACTATTATTGCCACTGGCTTGATGGCTGTTCGTTATGTAACACAAACACTGGCTGCTATCGCAACGGCCTGCTCCCTGCTCCGGTTAATACCACCACTGTGCTGTGACACATAGGCCATAGACCAATGACAAACATGTATTTCCATGTTTGTGCTCATGCCATAGGGTCCTTCGTGTCCCTGCTGTGACAACCCCCGCCACTCCACCACCAAAATACATCGCTTTCACTATGTTGATGCCAAGAGAGAGTCACTTTCATTCATTCACAAATACAGGACGCAAAATAACACATGCAAAGCTTATATACTATGCACACAATCATATATGAATGTGAATTCATGGATGAGGGTCTTGCACACATGCACACACTCGGGACAGCTTTGCTGACAGTTACTGTCAAGTTACATAATGTACATCTTTGCTATTTGGTTACACTTGTATGCTTTTGACTATTAGGAAAGGAAATTGTTTATGCTTACATGAGAGATGAGATGGTCCTCTCTTTCAGCTCTTGCATTTTAGATATATATTGGTGTACAACAAACATGATATTTTGACTGAGAGAAGACCGCAGGATTTTTTTCTTCCCTTTTTTCTCGTTTAAAAAAGAGACATGATATAAAATGTAAATACAGAAAGTCATACTTGTTTGTCATTAACTAAATATATTAGTACTATAGTTGTACAGATCACACAATGTTTCAATTTCCTGGTACGTGTTGTGAGAATGATGCAATGAACAGATTTCAAGAGGATGAAGCATTTCGCAACTCCAACAGTTTGGAAATTATGGAAATAATCTCAGACAGTTCAGACTATCAGAATTGGTATCAATAACTATATTCTAGTGTTTTTCTTCTTATGCATTTCACAACATAGACCAAAATGAAAGTCTCCTACAAATTACAACTTCAATGTAAATAGTGTAGGATGCAGTGACTAGATCCAACCCACAATCTCTCATTCTCAGTGAAGATAACATGGTGAAAAAAGCACACTTCTGAATAAAACCACGAGGAGCATCATGTGGTGGGTGTCCATTAGTTCATTTTGGCAACATATTTTTTCTCTCTCACATCGATAAACGATCTAAAAGATTCAAATAACAGACATTGATTTAAGAGATTTAGAAGTTTGATTTGATATAACACTGCAAAACATTGAATCATGTTGTCTCAAACCACTCTCTCAGTGAAATGCTGTTTAAAGTTTGTCTGTGACATAACAGTGGAACAACACATGTCAAAATAGCTTTGATGCTTGTTATAATCGCCTGCATTTATTTGTTTGTCTTCATGAGATTAGTGTTTCCAAAGCAGTGCAACAGTTATATAGTTTGCTTGAGTCATGCTGCAATGTTTGCTTCAGTTCCCTCCTTCCTGTAGATATCTCAAAGATAAAAGGATAAACAGATGCAGGATAAAGGGGGAGCTTGTAACACACATGCGTACCAGCTGTTACAGTGTTGTTCTGATCTATGAAGCTTACCATGTTATTTATGGATCCACTGACAGGCCACTCTGAGGGAAGCTGTTCTGGTTTCACTTAATGCTGAGTTAGTTCAACGATGCCTCTTTGTGGACGGTGTGTGGTATTGCATCACTGAGGAGAAACCACAGACAGTGTCATGCATTATAGTACATGCGGTTTAGAGAGTGATTTGGGATTCTACATTGGTCTTACTTTAATTAAGGCTCTGTAAGCTTAAACTTAAAGGTGTAATGCATGTTGCTCAGTTTTGGAGGTCTCAATATGATGGGACCTGTTGCAGATTATAGCTTCGAACCACTGAGGATAATCAATCAGCAGCCTGCTCATGTTTCTCCCCACTGAGCCTCCAACAAGAAGACTTTTGTTTGATAAGCAGTCATATTGATAAAATATGATGTGTTTATAACTATTCATGCCAGAAGAAAATGTATTTAAATTTTGTAACCTCCTTGTCCATTGCCTGAATGGCAAACACTTATAAAAAATAGTCCTGTGGGGTAAAGGATTATTTTTGTATGGCTGAGCACCCTTAATATTAAAGGACAGTTAAAGTATTTACAGCTGTCAGCTCCAGCTCAAGCTTAAAACATATGCACAGTTTCACAATGGTCATGATTATGATGATGGTGACAATGATGGTGATAATGTCTCATTTTGACATTTTAACATAAACTTCAGATTTAAAAACATGTACATCATAATGAACTACATGCAGTGGGTTATGTCCACTAAACCAGATGTAGGGGAAGGCCAATCTCTAGGATTTTATTATATTATTACAAATTAATATTCAATAAATAATTTATTAAGACATAAACAATGTCAATTTCGGTTTTAAAAATAAAACATTAGTTACAGAAATATAAGTTATCTCACTCTTAATGGTGTTTCTGTATAATTGTCTTTTTATCTGCCTCAAGCTGCACCTTTCTGTTCCCATAGAACAAGTATACTTAACTTTTTTAAAAATAAAAATAAAAATATACAAGAGCATGAAAGAGGATGTGATTTCTCCCCCTACGTCAGTGGGTAAGGGGTTGGTATTTGAATAAATAGGGGAATTACGCCAAACAGCCAATCAAAAGTTACGTCCATATCTTTTCTCGGAAGGCTTTAAACATCACTAAAACGTCGTTTTGTATATCTTTTCATTTGGGGGTTTTAATGTTGGCTTCTAAAAATTCAATTAATTATTCATGAGCCTTCTACTACCATCCCAGGAAAACAAAGCTACAGGGGGTGCGGTCTTTCCTGTAGTCGAGAACGGAAGCGGAAATTCGGCCATCTCCTCGTACATTCAAGCTACAACAGGGTCAGTACACACTTGATTTGGATATTTATTGTGGTGTGTTGTCAATATTTCTTGACATTTTGGCTTGTAATTTAAGCGTGCATATTCATCATTGTCCTGAAGCAGGACGTGTCCCTGCTAAAGCTTGTACAGTCTAGCAGTTCTGTTGCCAGTTGCGAACTAACTAGCAGGAGCTAGCTAGCTAACTGCTACCTTGCTAGCTGGCTAATCTTTCCTAGCAGCAGCAACAGAGCAGCAAGTGATTTCTTTTATCAGTCAAACTAGCAGGCAACCTTAACGTCCGTTTCTAGTCTGGTATAATTCAACGTTGTGACGAGAACAACACCTTGGGTTTGACGTTAGTTTGTCTGTCAACTCGTTCCCAGCTACACCCTTCTGTACGCCTGTTTATACTTTACCCAGACTTTACCCAAACCCTGGTGGCAAAGTGCTAGCCAAGTGTTTCGATTAGCTTAGGTGAGAATGGGAGAGTTGCTTGCTAATTGGCTAATTTAAGCTAACAGTGCCAAATGACAGCTAACGTTAGTTGTTTAATTGGCTTTAGTAATTGCTAAACTTGTCTTTCACATACAGACTTTATGACACAGATATGCTCGTTTTACGATAATCTTGTTAACACTGTTGTATAATGTCAGGGTACCAATTAACTATGTGTCTAGACACCCAGCGTAAGTTGCTGGTTCGCTAGCATAACGTCAATTGACTGTTTGGTTGCTAAGATTACGTTAGCTAGCTAACTTGGTAGGTGTGGCAGGGAAAGCTGCAGTTGTGGGATGGGTGACGATTGTCAACGTTATCTATGTGCAAGCTAACTGGGTGTGGGTAACTTCTTCGTGGGCTGTGCAACCTCAATTGCATGCAAGTGATAGGAAGAATAAGTTTTAATGCCAACTCTGAGCCTTGTTGGTAGTCCATGCATAGTTACCTTATCGCGCCTGCATATCATAATGTATGTGTGATTTCCTGATACTAAACAGGTCATTAATATTCAGTCGTTAGCTTGACCTAGATAGCTGTGATTGTGTACTTCTTTCTGTCGGTGTTTCAGAGCAGCATAATTTAGACATAGTTAATGAAACCTGAAGTGTCAGAGATTCTGGAGATATTTGAGACAACGAGAAGCCTAAGATACAAAGGGCATGTTATGTCCCTTATCAAAAATTAGTTGGCGTGTCTGAACTTTGGTACTGAGCTTCAGGAGTCTCTGAACTGGCTTTTGCAATAGTTGCCTTATGTTCAGTTATGCAACATGGTCTCATATTTGTCTGACCTATAAATCTGAACACTATGCCCCGCTATGTGTCTATATAGTAACACTTCAAAAGTATACAGAACTTGTGATTCTTTAGCGTAGCATACTTGCCATATTACTGGTTTGCCAAAGTAGAGTTAAAACATAAATAGTCATGTCAAAATACATATATTCTCTAAATTGTATTATTCTTGTTAATAAGTTAATGTATTTATTTCTGAATGTTGAAAACAGTATACAGGCATAGAGCAATTTAGAGTTTATAGTAAGATACAGGTCTAAAGTACATTCTTCACAAAAATATAAATCTGTAAAAGTCTAAAAAGAATTTTAAATAATCTGAGTGCGAGTATGCAGGAAGGACTGCTTGAGCTGCACTGTTTCTCAGTTGGTTGGAGGGAAGGTTCATACAGTGGGTGGGGTGAATTCGGCATCTTCTATAGCAAAGAGATTGTGCCTTTGCTCCCTTCATTCCTTGAGAGATGGCAGTTGAGGGTGTGGCCACTTGCTCAAACTTCTCCTCTTTCCTTTAGTGCATCCAAATTCAAGCAATGATCTATTTAGAGTTCAGTCTTATTAAGAGGCAGAAGATTAACTGGATATAGTGACTGGGTGTTTTTTTTATTTTTTGCAGGAAGGGTTAGGGTTAAGGTTAGCTCTTAAAAACATTTGTGGAGAGCTATTGAATATACCAATAGCAAAATTAGGTCTTTAGTTGAATTGGTTATTTTTAATGTCAGAAAGTTTTTGGCTTATTGCCTACCTCAGTTGCTTTGTGACATGGGCTGAGAGAGCATCTGTTTGGTGAGAAAATGCAGATTGTGGCAGTGAAAGGATGCATCTGGTCAGCAACAATGTTTCAGCCTGCTGTGTAAGCAATCAAATACAAACAATGCTCAGTAGGTACTGAGGGGATTCAATATTGTGCCACGAAATCATTCTCTGCACGGTATTACACCACTAGCAGCAGCCATGATGTTTATGTCAAATTCAGACCCTGCTACTCCTATATGCCAGTTACTACTTCTTCTTCTAGGCTTGACAACTGTATGTTGTGAGATATGCATAGTGTGTTATTAAGTTCATATCTGCATACCTTTAGACCATCTGCTAGCTTAAAATTTTTTTCTATGCTCTTACAACCTCTCTGTGTCTCATTATTGCACACACTGTTACTAATAGAGTGGAATATTATTACCTGTAAATGGATAATAATATTCCACTCTATTAGTAACAGGTGTAAGAATTCAAAATTCAGTTTATGTTTAGAAATACTTATTAAATAAATAAATACTTAAAATATTTATTTAGTACTATTGTTGCATAGCATTACCTTAATAACTAGAGGATGTGTAAGTAATTATTGACTGGCTCATGAATGAATCACAAGTTTGAAATGCTAAAATATGTACTTGAACGTGTGAACTGCGTGTCTCATTCCTAAAACGTTCTGCTCCCTCCAACTCAGCTAATGTGAATCCCACTGCTACAATTTAGGTTTGTCAAATGAGGTTATTTTCTGAATTATGAGTAACAACACAAGTTATTTTCTGTTCTTCAGGAATGAAAAACCTTTATTTTCTGAGTCAAAGAAACTTTGATAAGTAAGATAAAGCATATATAATATTTTGTGTCTCTGACTATAAGCCATGTGTGGCTCAGCAGCAAATCATGTGGTTTTGTTGCTGAATATCTGCTTTGTCCTCATTTTATAATGGTTATCTTGGAATTAGACCAAGCATACAGTTTTAGATTGTTCGTTAGTTTGTTGTGATTTAGCAGTAATCTCTCAGTGAGTGTGGGTTCTTTTTTAAATGTTAATCTAAATCTTGCTCCATAGTTTTCATCTCCCTACGCCTGTGGTTTTGGGGCCCAATGTTGCCACGGGAAGAAACAGACAGACTGAGACATAGCACTCCGTGAATGAGTGGCTCGCTCACAAGCCAGAAAAACAAAGAGATACCAAGAGGAGAGGCCCTTATTCTGCATCATTCTTGTGTAACAGGTGTGCATGAGCAGTCACATGATTTAAGATTGATTTCTGGTGTAGACACCATCTTTCACACGCTGGTCGTTCTTCTCAAGGCCTCCCAGTCTTTCATCCAGACTCTTGTACTTTCATACATTTCCTCCAGTCTTTAGCTCCTTGCACTTGTTTTTTTTATTTTTTTTATTAATATGAAATATTTTTCATTTGTCTTTGTTTGGAATAACAATGTTCTTTGCCGCTGTTTATTTTGTATTAACTATATTTTACAACCTTTCTTTTCCATCTGCTGTTCAGATTGCAACAGAACTCGACGGCCAGACCGTTGCCATGTCGACCTCATCGCTACGGCGACAAGTAAAGAACATCGTCCACAACTATTCAGAGGCTGAAATCAAGGTTGTGTGTCCTCTCTGCTTATCTGGCTTTTCTTTTTCTCCTCTCTTTTTCTTGTTTACACCCATATCCCTTGTATGTCCATGGCTTAAGTGTAGCCCATATATCTGTGCTGCACTGATGACATAAAGTAGCTGCTGATAATCTAATATTTCTTTGAAGCAACCTCCTCACTCTTTCCCCTTGTTATACACAATATGAGCTAATATAATCATATCATCCATTCATTATTTTGCCTCTCTCCAGCTTGTGTCGTGAGTGAGTTTGCATTGCTACTCAGAACACTGTGGACCATTTAAATTGTCACAAAATATTGGTCCAAAATTATTCTTATCACGGACAGTTTGGATGGAGGATAATTTTAAGTTTGTCTCTTGCTGTTTTGTTGTCCAGGTTAGAGAGGCAACGTCCAATGACCCATGGGGCCCCAGCAGCTCTCTGATGTCAGAGATTGCTGATCTGACCTACAATGTTGTGGCCTTCTCGGAAATCATGAGCATGGTGTGGAAGCGCCTCAATGACCACGGCAAGAACTGGAGACATGTGTACAAGGTTTGTGTGTGTGTGTTGAAGTTGGGAACAATTGTTGTGGCAATATATTGCAATGCAAATACATAATATAATGTAATAATATTAGAATCTCTCACTATATGTTTTTGATCCATTGGTACCAGTATTACAGTATTGTGTTTGCAGTGTTATGCAATGTAATGATATCGTGACAACTGGATGTGTCCGAAATCACTCCCTATTAGTATAGTGCATTATATGTCTTGTTTTCCATATTATTTGTGTGAAAATTACATACTATATAGTGTCTTCAAATATTCCCAGAATGGAACAAAAGCAGTGTCCATGGCATGTACCTTACTATCTGCTAACAATCCAGCAATGCATCCCATTTTATAGAGGCAAAAATTACAGTTGTTGTCAGTGATGATGCATGAATGACGATGATTAATAAGTGTCTTAAATCTCAGTTTACTGCTCAATACAGAACAAACTACTGAGTGTTTGTTATGTAGGAATAGTCAATGAGAAAGCGAGGGAGTGGATTCAGACACAGCCCAAATGTAGCTGGTTTTATGAAATGTATGCATCATAGAATTTTCATTGTAATATTCTTGATTTTGTAGTAATTCTGCATTACTGTGCATGTGGAATCTAATAGGGGAACCAATTGTAGCTTAACTGTTTTAATATTTATATTTGTACTACATCTCTATCCAGACCTTTTCTACAGGTGGTCATTGGTTGTGATTTGTATTTTCACTAGGCTATGACTCTTATGGAGTACCTGATCAAGACGGGTTCAGAACGTGTTGCCCAACAGTGCCGAGAGAACATATACGCAGTCCAGACCCTCAAGGATTTTCAGTACATAGACAGGGATGGCAAAGACCAGGTACACAAACACGCCCATGCCCACAAATCTGTATAGAAAGTCAAAGTGATTAGTGAGTAAGGTCCACCTTTGTGGAATGCAGGCACACTTTGTCAAACATGCCGCTTGTGGTTCATTCAAGGACGAGTTTCTGACCGCTTGTGCAAACCTACAAAGCCAGCCATAAGTTTTTATGGGTTGTTGATGGATGAAATTGTGGTAAGTTAACAAGCTGTTGCACTAACAATAAGGTGTGCAGTGTAAATAACTGCATTAGTAATTAAATGCATGTCTATTTATGTAATATTTAACGTTAAAAACGGTACACTAATTTGCAGCATGTCATTGTGTGCTTATACTTGTATTTTTCCAGGGGGTGAATGTGCGAGAAAAAGCCAAACAGCTGGTGACACTGCTGAAAGATGAAGAGAGACTAAGAGAGGAGAGGATCCACGCCCTCAAAACCAAAGAGAAGATGGCACAGACCTCCAGCGGTGAGATGGGTACTTAAAACACTGTTTAAAAAGATTCAGCCAGGTTAAAGTTACAGTATTACACTTTGAAAGAAGGGAATGCTCACAACAGCATGAAGGGTCTTTAGCTCTGAGGAGTTGTTCTAAGTCTATCTAATCCAAGACAAGCTCTCATCCATGAATATGGCATATTGATTCTGCTCCAGCTTCCTCAGCTCCCTCAGCACCCAGCCTGGGGGGAAGCCTGTCGGTGGGGTCCCACTCCGGAGGGGCAGATCCTGAGCAGGCCTGGCCACAGAGCTCTGGAGAGGAAGATCTGCAGCTCCAGCTGGCTTTGGCCATGAGTAAAGAAGAGGCAGAGCAGGTAACACAAAGCAACCTATTCAAGGCAGGCACAGCTAAGTTACTGCTCACCAAGCTAAGGATTAAACTGTAACTAACTAAAGCTAAGTTTGCAATTTGAATCTGTGCAGCACCTGTGTTCACAGAGGGCTATTACTCATATTATTCACTACATACACCTAGCTTTGCTCTCACCATGTAACGCCTGACCTCCCCCAGACTAGCGCGGACCCTCTGGAGGACGCAGAGCTCCGCTATGCAATCACACTCAGCAAAGAGATCCAAGAAAAGGTCAGGGGCAGAGAGTGTGCCCAGATGACTGGCCAGCCAGCCAGTCATCAGCTATCTGTCTTTCTGTCAATTGGAATTTCTCAAACACGCATCAAGTATTGATCAATCAAGGAAATTAATTTATGCTCATATTTGTCATATGTCATTTTCCTCAAGATACAAATTTGCATCTGACTGCAATAATACTGTTGAGATAATTTAGTTTGCGGTACAGTGTCACATTCTGTTATCATAAAAAGTGTGGTGTAGTTGCTTTTGAAATTTAAAGATGTGCTAAAACTGCATAAAAGTGAGCACCCAAAGAATTGATTATCTCTGATTGAATTGTTGAATTTGCATGGCATTGACAAATATTTTCATAATTGACTAAATTAAACACTGAGTGCTTTATAAGCAATGATTATTCTTTCTTCCCTGTTACCCTCTCTGATAGCATGCATTCAACTGTAGTCTTCAAATACTCTTTTGTTTATCTGTTACACGTCTCCTGTTGTTGTAACTTCCTTTTACTGTGTTGACTGAGTCAAAAAAGTATTTGCCTGTTGTATGCACTTGACTGGTTTAGTCTATAAACTAATGCAGGGTCTTTAAGGAATAATGCCATTGTTATTGTTAATTAGTGGCATCAAGCATAAGACTTTCTCAGTTCTGTAGCAGAGACAGCCTGTTTCCTCATGGATTAGTCAGCTGTTTGATAGTCAATCCCCCTTATTAAGAGGTAGGATAGAAGGTGGCATTAGGCATGTCCAGGAACAACCTGCAACATCTGTATCACTGGTGATCAATGCGTTTTTAAAAATTGATTGGTATTAGTTATATAAAGCTTGGTCTATTTCCACTCCTTTTTTAAATTCTAACTTTTTGTGCTCCAGGTAGGCTGGATGATAAGGACGCTCCACTGCGCTCAGCTAAAAGACTATCTCATCCTCATACACAGTGTTGTGAGCAAGTGAGCAGCACAAACGGATAAAAACAGCCCGTAGTTTCTGTGGAATATTCAAAATGATAGCATGTGTCAGGAAGTAAATTAACAGCAGCTGCTTTTGCTAAAGTGCTGCTGTTGGATGAAACTGGATTTAAACCTCAGTATTCTGTTTATGGTGGGGATTGACATCCCATCCATGTCTAAACCTTCTTGCCACAACAGTTCTACAGTTTATTTTAGGTGGCCTTATGACAGCAGCTCTGGATGAGCTTATTTTCTGTGTGAAACACTAAGCTCTAATGTTTACAAGCATTCATCTGATTTGATCATGGTTTGCAGAAGTACTGTGAGAATTAGACAAAATAGCAAACTCTTTCAGGGATTGGTTGATTTCTGTTCATGAATATAGATAATGATTAAAGGTCAGATTTTCAGTTTCCACTCCCACCGATTCAGACTTAATTTGTGGAATTGTAAACTTATCCTAAATCTGTACCTGTGGTGTGCTTTTCGAGGTTGTGTGTCTCAGGTTGCTGACATCACAGTGTGTGTGATTGGCAGGAAGAGCGACTGCGCAGAGGCGATGACCTGAGACTGCAGATGGCCATCGAAGAGAGCAAGAGGGAGAAGCTGAAGCCTGAGGAGGTGCGTGTAAAATGTATCTGTATCTCTCTGACATTACCTCCTCTAGCTCTCACTTCTCTTTTTCTCAGTCTTCCCAATTCATGAGCACAGCGATTGTGTTAGCGGTTATGTAAGTCTGTTCCATGAAATCAGCCACACATTTGAAATTAAATCACTAATAAGTTCCAAATAGTAGAGGTAATAAATGAATGTGTGGTTGAATAAAACGGATGCATAATCTTTACTAGTGAATGAGTGCACAGTCCATACAAATTACGGACATGGCCATTGTGGAAGATCTTCTAATAATTATTGCATTACCACTCCATCGGTAAAACCTGCCCCAATGGGGATTTACTTTGGATATTTTGTGTCCAAGGCCGCTATGCTTAGATTTATATTTATATATAATATAAATATATATAAGTTAAATATCCATTTGATGTAGCTCATCAGATGTTAGTTAAAAATGTTCAGAATTTCAGATATGTTGATCATACTCAGAAAAGGAAAATGCCTGTGAGGTCACATTCTGTTGGTTGCAACTGTAATTGGCATTTTATGCTGTCAGATTCATGACTGAAGTAACTGGCGTGATATACTCGCTAGCTTAATTCAGCTGTGATCTCGGGCCTGAAATATCTGCCGAAACAATCTGTCTTTGTGACGAGTGTATGTGACTGTAAACAGCGGTGTACATAGTGCTAATTGTTATTTATCAAGGATAAATAAATAATAGTTTATTTTCTGTTTTAAAAAATGAGTATTTAGACTAGATAAATTGTGGCAGTTTTATCATGTTACATTGACACTGCACAGACAATGAACTAAGAATTTATTGTCAGAAGTTCAGTCAGATTTCTTTCACCATCTATTTGATGTAATTGTCTGGTCTGCAATTCTGTCTGCTTGTACTTTTTCCTCTTATCACAACACCATCATCTAACCTCAGCATGGTGGGGTGAATGTCTCCTTAGGTTTCTTCCTGAATACAACTGTAGGAACAATAATCCATAATATATTCTCTTGTACAGGCCGCTCTGATGGAGCTGAGTGCCGTGGACCCCTGGGGGGGCCCTGCTGCTGCTGCCACCACTGTGGGCTCTGCCGGCCCCTCACCTCCACCCACAGTTCCTGTCCCTGCTGCCTCCGGCCCATGGGGCGCGGCCTCCACAGACCCATGGGGGGTAGCGTCACCCACATCTCCTACAAGTTCTGACCCCTGGGGTGGGGGAGCCCCACCATCTATAGCCCCCCCTCCAGACCCCTGGGGAGAGACGTCCAACAGAGTTAACAACGTTGACCCCTGGGGAAGCGCAGGTAAAAAGCTACAACACAGGTCATGTACTATCTCTGTAGCCAATCAGGTTGGAGGGAGCATACTCATTGCTGAGTATCAGAAGAGAACCACGTCCTGCTCTGCGGACGAAACAGGATGTGAAGACCTCTCAACCTTTACTCCTCTTCACTCCACTGGTCCATTTCCTGTCTCCACAACATCCCTGTTACATTTTCTGTCATGTCACCATGCTGTCATATTTTCTCATCCACTCACATGCTTTCAGTTTGTAATGAGGAAAGCAAGCATGCTAAATCCATTCTCCCTTTATGTCTAAACCAGGGATTTGTATCCTCTTGTTTCTACTCAGGACTGACTGTGGCTGTGTCTCAACCAGAGCTGTCTCGTCTTTTACCCTGTTGTGCCTTTTTTAATGTACGAGTTAGCTTAGTATTATCTCTCCTTTACCTCCACTGAGCGTCAGATATTAAATAGGTGAAAGTAATATGGTGGACAGCTTCAGTAAATCTGTTCTCACCTGTCGAGTTAGTGGGTCTGCAGAGGTCAAGGAGAGAAAGTGTTGGAACCCAGCCCAGCTTCCTGCTCCCTCCTTATTGTGGATTGTACCTGTAAGGTGTTGTGTTAACCCTCCCCTCCCCTGCGTCTCCTCCCCTTCCCTGTAGCTGTGACCCCCCCCAGTGCCGACCCCTGGGGCCCCTCAGTGCCACCCAGCACTTCTTCCTCGGGGGGGCCAGTAGACCCCTGGGCAAGGGACGGGCCTGTCCCTGCCTCTGACCCTATCACCTCCGACATCTGGAGTGGCACCGCCAAACACACTAACGGCACAGGTACATTCACACTTAAAGCTTCACGGACTCAAACACTGAGGTACTGGTACGCACTTTTAAAGGGATTTTCATAGATTACGCACAGATTTTCAATTGCATGCACACAACAGTTGTCTTGTCTTACATTTCATCATCCTCTGGTATGTGTGTAGTGCATGTTTTTTATTGTAATGAAAGAAATGTTTATGTATTCTGTGTCTGATTTACTATTTCTGTTCCTATTCATATTCCTTTCACCCTTAGGAGACCCAGAGCGACGAGGGTCCCCAGCAACAGGCTGTGACAGTACAGGCTCTCCGGTGCCCTTTGACCTGTCTTCTCTTGGTTCTTCACTTCCTGTTCGTAAGACTCCTGAGTCCTTCCTCGGCCCCAACGCAGCGCTGGTGGATCTTGATTCCCTGGTGTCATCTAAACCCAAACCCAAACAGCCGCCGCCTCCTTCCATCTCTTCCTCTTCAGCGCACAACCCCTTTCTCCAGAACACAGGTTAGTTACAGCTATCGTGTTAACTGTGTGTAACCTGAGAAAAGAGAAGTGACCGCATTTTCTCACCCTATTCCAGGAAGTATTTTGCATTTCTAGGTAGAGCCATGTAGGTCTAAAAAAAGTATACAGTTTAAAATGCCATCACAAGCTGTGCTCATATTCACAATAAAATGCAGCTGGCAGAAAAAAGACCATCTGATTTAAAATGCATTCTAAAAAGATAAAATTAAACGTCTTTAACCATAATGTACTACCATTAACTCACGAGTATGGAGACAGTTTGGCTGGAACGAACTTGGTTCTTCTGAACACCCCAGATTAAAAGCAGACAGTTAACCACCCAACAACCATGTTGGAGGCTCTGTGGTATACTCATGTTTCCTGGAGATGCACTAAACTAAGGCCTTTCTGGGACAATATAAATACAACTATAAAAGACAGTATGGGAACATTTAGGAGGCTATACAAGGAACCTTTAAAAGCTTTAACAAGAATTTATTATAAAGCTGATCCTCTAGGGAAAGAGCAATGCCTTGAATATTGTTCAGGAAATGTATTCAATGAAAAAGGTGACCTATCTTTTGAGAGTTAAAGGAAATATTACTTACATAAGTTGGGGAAAGTGAATCACTTACATGAAACGAGTTGCTGAATAAATAACATAATTATAGTATGTATCCCATGACGGTAACAATTTGTTCTAGGGCTGTGACTAACAATTATATTCATTATCGATTATTTGCAGATTATCTTCTAGATGAATCGACATTTTTCTTTTGCATTTTACAGACCAGTCACAATCTCCTAAATGCCAAGGCGACAGCTTCAAATGTCTTGTTTTGTCCGACTAACATAATCAGCTAACAGTTGCATAAGACAGAGAAAAGTAGCAAATATTCACACTTTGGAAGCTGAAAGCAATGAATGTTTGGTATTTTGGCAAGAAAAACTGACCTAAACAATTACTTGATTATCAGATTAGGTTCTGGTTAATTTTCGTTCGATTGACTAATCGATTAACCGATTTAATTGTTTCAGCTCCAATTTTGTGTCACTGTCACATGTTGTTTCCAGATGTGAAAACCTGATATTAATGATAAATGGATTAAAGTACATGAAAATGTGTTGAACTCTTATTGTGTTAAGGTTTTTCTGTGTTGTCTAACTGTCACCTCTGACCTTAAGGCTCATCTCCTGCTCCTGGCATGGCAGTGACTCCAGGCAGCACCATTTCCAGTAGGGGGGTTTCTCCAACACCTGCCTCCTCCAACCCTTTCGGCGTGACTCCACCCATGGCCTCCATCTCACCTCAGCCCTCATCACTTGGCCTGAGTGGCCTCCGCTCCAGTCCTGTGCCTCCCAATCCCATGCTGGGCATGGTGCAACCAGGAATGGGCATGGGGCCAATGAGTGTGGGTATGGGGGCTCCAGGAATGATGGGCATGATGCAGGCCAGCCCCATGGGCATGCCCTACAGCGGGCTCTCACCTATGGGTCCCCCAGCCTCAGTTCTGTTGGGGCCCGGAGGTGCAGCACCTCCTCAGCTGATTTTGGGTGGGCCCACTGGAACAGGTGGAGTGATGGGGGCAGGAGGATCAGTGGGAGGCGGAGGAACGACGGGAGCGAGCACCAACCCTTTTCTTCTTTGAGGAAGTGTCACCACTACTTTGCTCACCTGTTTCAACCTCCTCTGTCGTACCTGCTGCCCCCTTCATTCATGTCCCCTCAACACAATTTGTGTCCAAAAAGAAAAATGTGTACATCTCTATATTTAAAGAAAAAAAGAAAAAATCAAAAATTCTGTTTATCTTTTCCTTCTAAAGCATTATTTCATTTCAGAATAATTTTTCACCTTTAGTTCCTTTCATTTGAGTATGGGTTGTTTGTGGGTGGGAAATAGAGATCTATTTATTTTGTTTTAATCCTGTTCTGTTGTGTCATTCTTCATGTTGTTTTTTTTTCAGTTCTGTCTTGAGATGAAGGTAAGTCTGTGAGAGCAGAAGGATTTTTCAGTAGTGTCACTCTATTCTAATATTACTGCACTGAGAGAGAGACGGAGGGAGAGGAGACATAGCCACTAACAAACTGAACAGAGAAACTGTTGCACCTGCCTCTTCCTCTTTTCTCCCTCTAGAATGAAGACAAACACTGAATCACTGAAATGAAACCAGTGCATGAAGGATGATTTTTAATGAACTCCAGACTTGAGATACGGACTGAAAAACCTGCATTAACATTTCATGCACAATGTGGTCAAATTGTTTCAACTATTTCACTTTTAATTTAATGTTAAATGTAATTTATTTTTTTCCAATTTTTGGGAACAAATAAAAAAGGAAAATCACACGATGATGCCAATTAAATCAAATTCTTTTTTTCTTCCTGATTATTGTAGAAAACTAAAGAGAGCTCAGACATCTGTGATCTGATGGGGAAAAAATGATGGGATGTTTGTTGAACATGTGTGTTTGCAGCGATGTGTGAATGAGAATATGAATGCTCATTTGTGAGTGTGCAAGTATGCAATAGTGCAAATGCCTGTTTCTGTGTATATGTCAATATCTGTCTCCATTTTTACTGTGTCTGATCTTATTTCAGTGACTCAGAAAGGAAGAAATTACATCCATTATTTTTGTTTTTAAAAATTGTCACTTGTATTACTACTATGTAATGTTGGGATTTCAAATGAGGTATTATAAGGGTCACACATTTCTCTGCCAATCTTATTTCACACTTTTTTAAAAAATTGATCCAAAGCATTAGCTTTTTTTCCAATCACACATTTCATATGGGATCCCTGGTGTACAGGTGTCCCAGAGTACCACTGTCCTTGTGTTTCATCCCTCTTTCTTTCGGGGAGGGAGAGAGACTAATTTTTTTTTTTTTTTTTTTTTAAAGACAATTATTTAAATGAATGAAAGGAGAAAAAACAGGGACTTGACGACATGCTCCATGCTGTTCTTTTAATTTAGTTTGATGAATTTATTGTTATTTTATATCAACAAGAAAAATATCTTTTATCGGGTAAGGTTGAATTTTGTGTGGTGATGACTGTGAACATTCACATTTGAAAAGTAAAATGGAAAAAAAATCAAAAGGAATTTATGAAATAAAACAAAAACACAGGCTGTGTGTTTGGCTTGTTTCATGCTTGCTCTGTAGTTATTGCTTATGTCTATATCCCATATATGAGCTTTTTTCACTGCAGAGTACAATAATGTAACAAGAATAGATTTACACTTTATTTTCTCTGTTGAACATGTTTATAAATCCAGCAGAAAAAAAACACCCTGCCAATTACCTGCAAAAGATAAGCTAAACAAAAGTTATTACAGCATATGAATTTGAATAAAGGTGAAAAATATACAACTAGTTTGACCTTGAAATACAGCATTCAGTCATATGTGACAAACTTGATCCCAAACTTTCAAAACAGCGAGGCAGCCTCTGCATAGAGTTTAATGAAGATGGCTGTGAAGAGTCTCATTTCTCTGAAAAGTTCTGTCTTAGTCGTTTCTCCACACACAGATAGTGAGGGTCAAATGAGGAGAGAATCCCAGTCAAAGTCATCCTGGATCTCCTCACTGTTGCTGTGCAGACTCTTTAATGGAGGACGCTGTCGTGGTGTCACAGACTGAGGCTGCATCCCAGCTGAGACAGAAAGAGAAACATGGACTAAGTATACAAAAAAGGAAGTGAGACAACATTGAAATGATTTTTTTTCCTGTTTAAATAACTTGACTGTTACTGCACCTGCCATTTTGAGAAACAACAAAGACATTTAAAGGATAGGTTAACGTTTTTTCAAGTCTATCTTACTAAAACAGTCACGTGTCCATACGTACATTGAAAGAGTTTTTGGTAGCTGTAATAACTCCTGCTGTCCATACTGGCAGAGAAGAGATCCCTTCCTCATTTAATGTAAGTGATGCAGGACAAAATCCACAGTCCAGTTCTGTGTAAACGTGTTTAGTTCAGCTAATCCTAATATATGGTTTCACTCTTTGTCCTTCTCTGGACAGTGGTTCCTTGCTTAGCTGCGGTGGAGGGATAGCAAGAAAGAGGGAATTTGGTACTAAAAAGGCTGTAACTGGTCGATGCCCACCTGATTTCTCTAATTCAGAATACTGAAGCCTCACATTAGCTTCAGCAAAGCTTTTGTATGCATTTTTACACCAAAAACGGACTGGATTTTGTCCCCTATCACTTGCAATTGATTCACTTTAGGCAGGAGAAGTGAGTACAGCGACCAGAAACTCTTTCAGTGTACATACGGGCTGTGGGTATTGTTTTAAAACAGACTTGAAAAAATGTGAACCTCTCCTTTAATCACAAGCCGTGCTGGATTCCACAGGGTTGCCATAAAAGTTAAAAAGAAAGCAACTTTTTGAACATGATGTCCAGGTCTCACCAGCTGTGTTTGCTGGTTGTGTTAGCTGTGGTCTTTGAAGTCCCTGTCCCGGCATGTGCAGAGCCCTCCGGGGCGGCTGAGCTCCACTGGCAGGAGGAGCTATGGGAGAGTAGGGGAGGGGTGAGGGGTGAGTGAGGTTAGCAAGGGTAGGAGGTGGATTGGAGGTGAATGGTGGGACCTGCAAAGAGTGAGGTGCACCGAGAGCTAGTGGGGAGTTATTCCCAGAGGTGATCATGCCTTTCTGAGTGAAGAAGCGGTTCAGAGAGTCACAGAGGGAAGTGAAGAGCGCCGGGTCCAGGGCCCAGTCGCAGAGCTCCGCCTGGCGCATGCTCTCCAGCAGGTCTGGTGACAGAAAGGGAGCGCCTTTTAGAACAAAAAGAGTTGTCAAGAGAGCCAAAGTAAAGTAAATATTTAAAAAATACAGATGATGCATTTACTCAACATTTCTATCATTTTGCAAATGTCTCAATAATCATCATATTTACTGTTTCATTATCTGCCACTAATTATATATTCTGGCTAGTCAAATGTTTTACATTAGCTGCAAAAGACAAACACCTTAAAGAGTCAGTTCACCCAAATGGCAAAAAAAAAAAAAAACATTTTCTAAATTACTTCTAGTGGTATCTAGCCATGGAGATATTTTATCTGTTGAGTTTTTGAGATATCTGAGATTTCTCCCTTCAACCCAACACAATGTAAGCAAATTAAATTTCATTGGTGGTGCTCACAGCACATTTAACTTAATAACTAAGCAACTAACGATTATTTTCATTATCGAATAATCTGCATAATATTTTCTCAATTAATGGATCAATCGTTTTGGCTATAAAATGATTTCCCAAATCCCAGATGTTGAATCTTCGAATTCAAAACCCAAAGATACTCACTTCACTATCACATATGACAAAAACAAAGCATCAAATCTTCACATTTTAGAACCAGCAAATGTTTGGCGTGTTTGCTTGGGAAAACGACTAATTGATAATCAAAATTGGCAAAAGTGCCAATTAATTTTCAGCCAATCAACTAACTGACTAATTGACCAAACATTATATTCCAGCTTTTGTCTTCATTAGTCTGATGCTTCACAGACCTATGAAAACTCTAACACTCAGAGACAGATATCTCAAAACCTCAGCAGATAAAACCCAAACTGCCCCCAGAGGTAAGTGACAACATATTATTATATTATCCGTTATTATATATGTTATTTTGTAATTTGGGTGAAGCGACCCTTTAAACAAGACTCTGGTAAACAGCACAGACCTGGGTGCCCAGAGAGGTCTATGTTTGCCCAGTCTAGATTGCTGGCAATGCGGAAGCTCTCCTTCAGAGAATCTGGGTTACTGAACCAGTCAGGTGGCACCGCTAAAGTGGAAGGGAGGAAGGTAACTTTAGAAAGCACTGATCTTTCCTGTGTTGTGTCGCTGGTTTTAATACAATTCAAGCATTTCTGGGGTTGATGAGGTAATGTGAAACTCACTGTATTGTGAAATGCGCTCTGTCTCAGGAGGGTGGGCTGGAGGAGGTGCAGGGTGAGGAGACATTGGTAGCAGAGTTGGAGTGTGAAGTGGGGTAGTGTCATTGCTGAGAACAGCCAGGGGAGCAACATCCGCTGAAAAGAACAAAACAGAAGTCATTCATCAAGCCGTTTATGTGTATAATGTACACTTTATAGAGTTATTGGACACAAAACACACCTACACACACATCGTACTTACACTGTGAGCCTCCCCTCTCCCGCATGGTCTTGAAGAGAGACTTGAAAGATGCATACAAGTCTGGTAAATTCATCTCATCGAAGGTGAAACGGAGCGGAGGGTCAGTGGAGGAGTTTAATGAGACAACAGGAGGGACAACAGATACAGAGGAGTGGGTGGGTCCTGACACAGGTGCCGAGTTAGGAGTGTAGGAGAAAGTGGAAACGGATACGGGCCCTGAGTTAGCAGGAAAGGACAGAGTGGAATCAGAGAAAGAGGGAGCAGCTGGAGAAGCGGTGGACATACTGTCAGCAGACAGTGGTGTAGCAGAGGCAGTGGGGATGGGAAAAGTGGGGCCGGGTGGATGGGGAGATGGGAAAGAATTGATGGAGGACATGGGGGCAGCAGGTGGGAGCCCAGATGAAGGAGAGACAGATGGATGAGGGACAGGGAGACTGGACACGGGGCTTGGCATGTACGGCGATGGTTGCTGTGAAGATAAAAGACATTAGTGTAGGTGCTGTTTCATTAAGAAAAATGTCCGGCGAACATGGTCGTGATAAAGAGGGGAGAAAGGGGCTCTACCTTGCGTGGGGGAGGAGAGAGGGAGGCAGACTGGGTTGACTGTTGCTGGATGGCTCCCAGTGGCTCTGTGTTAAGAAGCTGGTGGTCCGTGTGGGAGGTTGGTTGTGGCTGATGAGGAGAGGGTCCTCTCTCTGCTTGTGTCCCTGGTACTTGAGGAACCTGTAAGTGCATAGCGTTACTATTTGTAATGGTGGAAAAGGTACCAAAATCCTGTAGGAAACTAAAAGTAGCATTACTCAAGTTAAAGGGTTGGTTCACTCAAAATAGTATGCTTACATGCATACAAATACATGCTTTTATTTGCCTGGGATTTGATTTTTGCCTCCAGCCCAATACAATACAAGTGATTGGTGACTAATCCCCTGAAAACAATGTCAACTGTTTTCATTAGTACAATTTCTTCCACAGAAAGTAGACCCTGTTAACACTGCTGACAGCAAGGTCTTTGGATTATCGAGAGTAACCATCGAGTAGTGCTCAAGACAGTGTCTCTGAAAACTGGTCCCTTCAGAGTGTTAATGAGTTTTAATTAATTCATTATCAGATGTTTTTCTGTTTAAAATCTTGATTTGCAGAGAAACTAGTAATCACAGCTTATATATATA